>CM008336.1:6778938-6795633 GCA_002525835.2 Ipomoea batatas
TACATGTATTATAGTTGAGGGACTAAAAATGATATTTTCTCTTTTATTTTGTTAGTTCATGTGGTTGCAAACTTGCTATAATAGCAAGCTTGCAAGAATACTGACTTATATAGTTTTATTTCTTTCTTATTTGTTATTTTATTTATTATTACTTTATTATTATATTGAACAAATACCAATTTTAGTCCCACGAGTATTATCAAAATAACAATTTTGGTCCACATGTTTAATTTCTACCAATTTTCATCCACAACTATTATTTTAAAGCAACCACATTAGTAGTTATTTCACAATTTTTTAGGGGATGAAAGCCACATGGAGGGGAGAGAAGATAAGAGAGAGAGAATTGGGGTGCTAGTGCAAGAATGGGATTATTTAGGTTTCCAAGAAAAAAAAAAATTAATGATAGGTCACATTGACTTTATTTATTTATTTTTAAAATTATTATTTTTTATTTATTTTTTCCTTTCATCCCATTTTTTCTTTTCTAATCACACTTACAAAAACTCTTAAAAAATCGTGAAATAACTCCATTGATAAGGATGCTCTTAGTACCAATTTTCATCCACAACTATTATTTTAGTGCAAAAATTCATCGTGCCGGTCACCCATCTATTTAAAACGTGTTGAAATCTAAAATTTTAAGGATATTTTGTTCATTTCCAAATTAAGATCCAAATTTGAGCATGAATAATGGGATTTAAGCCCTAAGATTAATCATAATTCGCAGTTCTCATCCTCAAGTTATAAGATAATAAGAGGAGGAGAATTGTGAATTGTGATAAATCTTAATGCTTAAATCAATTTATTCATGCTCAAATTGGGATATTAAGTTGAAAAAGATGAAAATACCCTTAAAATTTTTAGATTTCAGCATGTTTTAAACGGATGGTGACCGGCGTGATTAATTTTGACATTAAAACAATAGTCTTGGATAAAAAATTAGTACTAAAATAATCGTTATGGATGAAAATTGGTAGAAATTAAACATGTTGACTAAAACTGTCATTTTGTTAATACTCTGAGATCAAAATTGGAATTTGCTCTTATTGTATTTATAATATAAAATAAAAGTGACATCACTTTTGAAAGTGAGATCAGAGAGTATTGCAAGAATGCAAAGAAATAGTGAAGAATTTATAAATTTAAAAGTGAAATAAGCTTTTGAAGGTGGGAAAGTATTGTTAGGATAAAGATATGATAATTAAGCACTCAAATGTAAAGATGTCTCTTTCTAAATTCTAACTTATCAGGCTATCATTTTTAAAGTTCATTGGCCAGGTTAAGGAAGGAATAGAAATATGAGTAATAGTTTTTTTTTTGGTTTTTTTTTTTTGGTTTTTGTGAGTAATAGTTGTATACATGAAGACAACGACAGCTATGACACCTGGCAAGTACTAGGATGTCTTGCCCTATACAATCATACCTGCATTCCACCACACCATGTGAACTTCACCTGGTTTAACCACATCAACCCCTTTAGCACTGCTCTTGAAAACTACGTAACATTGCATGCATTTCATCATATCGTTGGGAATAATCAGTCAAACAAAACTGTATGAAAGCGCCCAAAACATGTCCATATGTTCTTGGATCCTTTCTCTAGATCTATGGGTACTCTGATCTTCCCATTACTACAATTTGCCAAAGAAAAAAAATACAGAAAAAATGTAAATTTTAATTCTCAATTACTTTTTTAGTAATTATTTTAATCCTTAACTTTTTCTCATTATAATATATTCATCTATTCCTTAAAAATTACTACCTCCGTCCCATTTTAGTTGTCTAATTCGTTTAACGAGACTTGACTGAAGTTATTTTTTTTAATCTAATTTTTCATAATATTAAGTTTAGCATTAATATATAGAATTTATATATTTAGAAACTACTCCATTAAAAGTACTATTAAACATAAAAAATAAAATTTAAAAATAAAAAAAAATTACTAAAGAAAATAAGCAATAAAGAAATAGTTGATTTGACCAATGAATAGTAAATATGACAGGTAAAATGAGACAGAGAGAGTGCAATTTTACCCTTAAAGTAACAAAATTGTTAAAATCTATTAAAGTTTTATTTAGTACATTAACATTTTTAGTACTTTTTAATGGTTCTTCTTTAATTATAATATTTTTTAGTCTTAATATATATATATTAAAAAAACTTTGTTTTAACAAGTTGATATAAGAAAATTAAAATAAAAAGGGACGATGTACCACAAATAAATAAAGAGGAAATTTGTTTGAAATAAGGTTGTCAATTTTCTATTGCATATGGAATACCAAAGCTGAAAATTTTTAAAAGATAAAGATAATAATCCTTTAAAATATACATGTACTAAATACATTTTTAATAGAGTTTAATACTGTTGTTGCTCAAGGGGTTAAAATTACAACTTTTTTGAAAAGTTAGGAAATTAAAGTATATTGCAATGTAAAAAGTTAGGGACTAAAATAACTAGTAAGGAATAATTGAGGGACCAAAAATGTATTTTATCATAAATACTTTGTATATAACTTTAGGAGAAAATAATTGATGCATATCAATATATATATATATATATATATAAAATTCAGTTCCCATGCGGTTGGGTGTCTCCCGTGCGGTTGTGCGGTTAAATATGGGCCATGGATATTGCTTAAATCAACGTTCAAGATTACCAAATTTTAAAAAAAAAAATGCAGCGGCAATTTGGTAATTTTTGCATTTAGATCAAATTTAAGGTGCGTGGTTTTCCTTTTTAAAGTGCGTGATTTTTGTGCTTAAGGTGCTTGAGTTTTGTACTTAAGGTGCGTGGGTTTTGTGCTTAATTAAGGAGCGTGGGTTGTGTTTAAGGTGAGTAGTTCTTGAAACTTAAGGTGCGTAGTTTTTGTACTTAAGGTGCGTGATTGTTTTGCTTAAGGTGAGTAGTTGAAATTTAAAATGAATCAACCTGAAGCTTAAGGTGTGTTTTTTTTCTTCTTAAGGTGCGTGATTTGTATGCTTAAGGTGCGTGGTTTGTGTGCTTAAGGTGCGCGTGGTTTGTATACTAAAGGTATGTGAGTGCTGAAACTTAAGGTGAGTGAACCTAAAGTACAGTTTAATGTGTATGGTTTTCCTCCTTAAGGTGCGTTGTTTTCCTTCTTAAGGTGCGTGAGTGTTGAAACTTAAGGTTAGTGAACCTAAAGCTTAAGGTGCGTAGTTTTCCTTCTTAAGGTGCGTAATTTCTTTCTTAAAGTGCATCATATTTTTTTTGGTTCCAAAACACAACCAATATTCTTTATAAGATTTTCTCTACAAAGTCATATTTATGTTAATCCAATTTAAGGTGCGTAGATTAGAAGCTTAAGGTGCATCAGTTTAGAATTTTTTTTAAGAACATTGATCACCGCACAACCGCACGGGAAGCTTTAACCGCACCTGAACCATTCTCTCTCTCTCTCTATATATATATATATATATATATATCACTCCGTAATAGTCAACTACATTGAATCATCTTATTAAAAAAAGTCAACTAAGTTTACATCCGCAGTGACTCTAGAGGCGGGGTCCTGTGGGCATCAAACACTTCCCTTTATACGGGAGGTGGTGGGTTCGAGCCTCAGTGGAGACAATACTGACTCTTGTGCTTCAATAGGTTGAGAAAGTAGTTATGAACAGATATTGCATTGTAATAGAGTTAGTAGTATTCAAAAAAAAAATATTTATTTAATTCTAAATTACTACACTTACCATGAAATTAAACTCAAATTATTTCTCGCATTAGTGTTTTCATCTAATATTTTTTTTGATACTATACAGTATACTCTTTGCAATAAATACTAGGTTATCATATGTAGGCAACAACACTTCAATAAGTGCTATCTCTGAATGAAGTTCAATTGTTCGAGAAAGGAAATCTATGTCAATTGGGATTATTATAGTCAATAACATGTATTAAACTTAGTAATTTCGTACTAAAATTTAAAATATTAATAATTAATTAATTTTTCAACTCGATGGAAAAGGGTTCCAAGTTCCAACCCCACTATTAAATGTCTTTATGATGACTATTTTAAAATTTTGTGTGATATAATTGATAGGACTTAGAAATCATTAGGCCGTACAATATTATCAAGATCTTTAGTATTAGAACAACCATATTAGTGGTTATTTTACATTTTTTTAGGAGATTAATGTCATGTGAAGGGAAGAGAAGAGAAGAGAGAGGCTTGGGATGCTCTTGCAAAAATAGAGTTCTTTCAGCTTCCAAGAAAAACGAAAAAATTAATGATTCTTTCTTGTTGTGCGCGTTTCACGCACAGCAGCGCCCATGCGGGCGCGTCAGGCGCGCCTGACATCCGACTTTTTTTTTTTTTTTTTGTTTTTTGAAATTTGATTTATTTTATTTATTTTTTCTCCCATCCCATTTTTTCTTTCCTAATCACACTTACAAAAACTCCTTAAAAATCGTGAAATAATCTCATTTATAAGGATGCTCTTAGGGTCCTTTCTATAGTGTTATTACTTGCACCTCAAAGTTCATGTGGAAGTGTGCAATCAATATCATTATAAAGTGCAACCATTTACACAATAGAGTGCAAGTAATTTGCTTCCACTTCAAAGTTTAAGTGTATTTTATACTGTTATACTCTATGATGTTGTTAATTGCACTTCAAAGTTTGAGTTATTTACAAAAATGTCACTGCGCTTTTTTAAATTGCTTCTGAATTGTTAGATCTTTTCAGGTAGATGGCTCTGCGTGTGTGTACATACACACCCAACATTACATCTCATGTTGGTAACATTCTAATAAGAATACATAATATGTTGGTGTAATCATGCTCATTAATAACTTATACATTTTGATTTCGTCCTTGTACAATGATAAGATCTTTCCAAACTTACCATCTTTTCCTTATAAATTTTCCCTTTTATTTAACAATTTATTATTCTTAACTTTTTACCTGCAAGCATGTTCTTACCTAAATTCTCATCTACATTGGTGAAAACACACACACATTCATTCTTAGAGATGGGTCTAGCAAATTCTTAGACACTTTCGGAACATACATCACATTGTTCAACGTTAGTTCCTTCAAGGTCATGTCAAAAACCACTTTGTCCCTGCCTTCCACTATAAACTAAGCAGAGTTACCCATCCACAGCATTTCGTCATCAACGGTTTGGAAAGTGGTAAACATCTCTCGATTGCAACAAATGTGTCTTGCACAGGTTGGAGCCCACCAGGTTCACTAATAAATGTCTTAAACTCATGCTTTTTCCTTTCACGTTTTAGTATTTTTGCTTGTTACTCATTATATTATGGAGTCATTTTGGTCACTTATGGAATGATTGTGTGTGTTAGGTGATTTGACAAAGAATGATGTTTTGAGGCATTCGATGAAGTGCTTGATCAAGGTTTTGAAGTCACCTTAACATGAGAGCACAATTGAATTACCATATAGTATTATTTTTTTGGAGTTTTGGGCGTTTTGAGATGGACCATGTCGTGACTCGCGGCAAAGGAGAGCACCGAAGTGATCACCAGAAACCCTGGAGAGATCCATGCTAACCACTGGCATGCATGCCCAAGCCCGTGGCTAGCAGATAGTATGTATTGTCTTGTGGGCACGCCCTTGCCTACACCCGAGTGGCCGATTGTGACTATGCCCGTGCCCAGCAAATCAAAGACTTCCCAATTCAATTTTTCTCATTCATCCATTATTGTTTTAAGTGTATAACATTCGAATTAAACCTCTCACTTACGATTAAATTCTCTAGTTACATTTCTTAAAAGAAAATTCTTGACAGACAACTTGAGAATTTCTTTTACATCTTTTGGTATTTTATAAGTCTTAATATACTTTTTTATTGCTTAGTCAAGAGATTAAAGACTTATAAAAAAGCTATTACGCACCTACTTTAGATGATTTAATTTTCATCCCCCAGTTTCCTCTTTTATCATATGTATTATGGACATTTTTTCCAACACAACGTTGTCAATGCATAGACAAATCTTTATTTCCTGGAAGTTATCCTCATGTATAATACCAAATTGGTGTTTTTGTTTTAATATGACGCAGCAGAGCCACATGATGTTCAAGATTGTTTTTTTTTTTTTTGAAATATTCAAGATTTGTTTATTAAACTGACAATGCGTACAATTTTGCTAACATGTTGTCTTGCCGACCTAACTCACACTGCCTTGTACTAATATTTCGCGCACCAACTTTCATCCACAAAAATTTCTTTTTTTACCTTCAATTTGAATTATGAAAAGTTTACAATCGCTATTTAAATGTATGTAATGGGTAAAATCTGTCTTGTGACTGGTGTAAAACTCACATTATAATCTTAAGAGACAAAAGACTACAAGATAAGACCGTCTATGAAAACGTTGTCCATAGCTGACCAATTCAAATCAAGAAAGTCAATAAACAATTTTATGTGAAGTCAAAGTTAGAACCTTGTTATTACTAAGGCAATTGTCGAACCAACTTGATTAGGATTGCTTAACCACTAGAATTCCTTATTACCATTTCTAGATCATATCACTGAATAACCGATTGTTACCGGTAACCAATACCCAGGTTGCGTTATTAACTGATTTTTTTTTTTTTTTGAAAAATCTATAAAAAAAAAAAAAAAAGAGAAAATAACTGCGGGTATTTAAAAGAAATAAAAAAAATTAGAATAAAAATATAGAAATTTAAAAGGAAAGGAGAACAAAGAATAAGAGTAGACAAAATCCCACTCTTCCCAGGCAATTCAACATTCAAATCCATAAAAGATCTTCCTCAACCTCCTCAATTCCGTAGATCTGGACCAAGTAGCTAGTTTTGCACAAACAATACTAAACTGATATAGATGTTATTGACCATATAGCATATATGTGAAACTAATTATAAATTTAATCTTTTAAAAAAGATAGAATACATTATTCAATTTAATATAAAAGTTAAAGTGTTAAACTCATACAAGATTTAAACCTTTGCATAATATCATCGGATAAATATACATGTCATGTCATACTTACTATTCATTAATTATAATCAATTCTTCTTTTATTGTTTATTTTCCTTAAACTCTATTACAATGTAGTATCGTATGTCCACCTTGGGGTTCCAACCTGTGACATATGACCTCCTATTTGGGAGAGTCACAGATGTATCATTGATCGAGCTACAAGCTACTTAATTGGCATATACATTTCATATACTGATACTAAAATAAGCATTATAAAAAATTAAATTATAAATAACTAAAGTTAAATGTTGTTAATTGAACTGAATACTTAAAATGAGATGAATGGGGTATTTTTAATGTGGAAAAATTTCGCTTTTCGTCCCTAAGTTATATGATAATTGTAGAATTTGTTCCTACATACTAGTTAGTCGTGCACACTTCTCATTCCTAAGTTATAACTAACGTTGTAAATTTCGTCTATTTTTTCAAACACGTAGGGACGAATCGTATAACTTAGGGACAAAAATTGAAATTGGGCCTTTTATTGTTTTCTTTTTTTCGTGTACCCAGAATTTCTATCGTCGAACACAATAACTAATCCATTCACTAAATCATAAACACGTTTAATGAGTGAGAGTAGTGAAACAGTTTGTCTGAAAATTTAAAATTATTCCATACTCAAAAGCCAAGAACCAAACCCTTGATGTTTATATAAAAATAAATAATTCATTCCAATCAACCACACCCAAATTTCCTTTTAATGTTTTGAGCACATAGAAAAGCAATTTTATAAAGTTAAAAGCACACCGCACGCAATTAGAAAAGTCATTGGTACAACACACAACGAAGCAACTCATCAGTGATCACTATGGGTGAATCCAATTTGCGAAACGTCATTGTACGACTTTTCATTGCAAATTGTTGATTAACGTTGTCTACTGTAGCCGGTGGGCCCAGTGAATAATTTACGAGCATGAGAAAATAATGGATGGAGATTGAACACATCACCCCCTAAAAGAGGAGTACGAAGAAGAAAACCCCATTTTTTCTTACTATGTTTGGTAACCATGGGACAAGAGAACGACAAGGTTGCCCAAACGCTTGCAAAGAAGCCGATACTCACAACAATTTTAATTCTTACCAATTAACGTAGTATATTGTTGGTAGATCAAATAGGAGTATATATAGGATCTGCAGGCTTTATTTGGTCCAGCATTGACATAAAATATTATTGATAAATTTTTAACATACTAATATTTGTTGGTAAAATCTACCATGTGGATCAGAATCGGTGACTCTTGGAACTCGTATGAACTAAAAAGTTTCAAAAAAGACTTCTAATTTGTAATAGATACAATGAGGATCGGACAATGTTGTCATATTATTTGGCACAAATTCAAAAACTTATTCGTTTTGGAGTTGTACCACATACAAGAAACACCAGTCTATCAAGTATCAACACTTTTCAATATTTATTAATTATTACCTAGAAACTTAATGTCTTATACTCTTAGACTTATGGTGCATTTATTATGGATAAGAAAAACAATATAATTTAGTTACTATATTAAATATACTATTTCTTAAATCTTTGTATGCAATCAAAGGAACAATATATTTTATAGATGGGTGAATAATATTGTTTATTTTGATATACATAATAACAATGTGCACTTGTTGAGCTCATTGACTAACATTCACTCCATTAGTAAATGAAGATTTATGTATCTATCCTTGGTAAACAATCTATAAATTCTACAATAAATCATCTTTGGATTTGGAAATAGCAATAGCAAGCTGAAAGTAACTAACTTTAACCCAAAACATACTTTACGACACCGCATTTAATTAATTACTGATTGACTTGACACATCAATACTGATATATATAGATCAGATAAGAAATTTCTCTAGTAAAACTAATAATAGCATAACACGTTAGTTATCACATTTTCTTTAAAATCCAAAAGAAAATGGTCCACCAAAATCTCAGCTGTCGGTATCATTGCCACCCCTTAGACCGACACAATTCCAATGTATGAGTATGACACAAATTTTCTTCATGTATAAATATCATACTATACGCTAAACCTCTATTTATATATCTTCAAACTAAACTAAACAAATCATTAAAACTTCCAAACTCATTTTACGCATTAAACCACGTTTTCTTTCACTTTCACAGCGTGGTCTGAGATGGAGCTTGAGCTACGTCTTGCTCCGCCAAATAACTTTGTGGACAAAGGTTTCGATCTGAACGATGATAATGCATTCGAGGAAAACGAGGTAATGGTGGTCAAGAAACGGCGTGTTGGTGAAGCCTTTGTGAAGCACCATGAAGTTGAACGTAAAACCTCGTCTTTGGTTCTGTTGAATGGGCAGCCAAATGATGATGATGATGATGATCATGGGTAATCAACTTTGCTTTTTACACTTTTTATGGATTTGAATAGATGACTATATATTTTCTAAGGTTGTGTTTGGTTCGGGGCTTTTGTATCCTACTATCAAAAAACTCATGTTTGTTTACTTATTTTTACTATCCTACTATATATTGTATATCCTTAAGTAATTATAAAATCCGACCATTACCTCTTTCTTCCCCTACTTTTGAATAATGGAATCAAAAACAAAAAAATAAAAATAAAAATAAAAAGGTCATTGTCGATGCATTGAATATTTATGGAACTATATATTTGTAATATATATATTTTTTTATATTTATATTTTTATTAATTAATTAATTATTTATTTTTATTTCAATTTATATTTACAACTAAACAAAGAGACTTTTTCTACTTAAACTCAGTACTATTACTAAGTATTTGATTCTCATTACCATTCAATTCTGATTTCAATGTTTGAACCAAATGTCTCTGGCCTAACATTTTAATCATGGCAGGAATGCAAGGGAAGAAGGAGAAACAGTGGGTTGGCCACATGTAAGTTCATGGAGACAGAAATTTGTAAATGAGCTTCAAGCAGGAGTGATAAATGGTAGCATTAATAATAGAGGAAGAAACTCCAAGTTTGTGAAGGTGAAGATGGTGGGGGTTGGCATAGGAAGAAAAGTTGATCTTAGGCTCTACAATTCATATCATGAACTTAGAAATGACTTAGTCAACATGTTTGCAAAGGGTAAGTCATCTCTTTGTTTTTGTTTTGTTTTTGTTTTTATTTTATTTGTCTACTGTGTATTGGTATGTAGTACAACTTGGGTATGTTATTAGATATAATCTAATTGAATAAAAACTTAATTATGAGAAACCTAACCCCGTAGTAGCCGATGCAATATAAGGATCAAAATACCTCCGCTATAGTTAATATCTTCTCCTTTGTCTTGCCATCCAGAGGGACTGGGAGAGAGAAAGAGAGAGATAGATGTTTTGTCCCGTATTTGAATCAGAAACTTAGATGGTGTGTTTTTGCTTTGTCTAAGTTGCGCGCGAGAGTATCAATAAGACTATATATACTATATCACATCATAGTATTTGGGTAAACCAACAACCTCTAATCATTTAGTTTGACTAGAACCAATACTCTTATTTGCTTTTTTTTAGAAACATTTTTAAGGGCATATTTAGTTTTCATCGACAACTTTTTAGAACAAAACTATGTGATTTGATTACCCTTTCAATTAAAACTCCATTCCCTAATTAAAAAAACGGTATTATTCCATTTTATTGGTAATATGATTTTTAAGTTTGGATTATTACTTTTAGATTTTTGTTTTGATTTTTTTGTTCGTATGGGTGCTTGTTTTGGATGACATTATATTATAATCAATTGTCTTGATTTTTTTTATTTTTTTTGTATTTTTAAAACTTGTATTCCCATTATAGGGTCATATACATAACTAAACATCAATATTGGTAATCATTCCAATTCCACTTATCACCAAACATGCAAAATATTTTCACCAAAATCCACTACTATTACCAAGTATTTGATCTTCATTACAGTTCCGATTGTCATGTGCGAACCAAACACACCCTAATACTGCAACCTCTATCATATTATATGCTGTTGTAGACTTTTTAATTACCGATATTTCCTAACTTTGACTTATTATTATTTATTTTCCCCATGTATAGACAATGCATGTGATAATGGTGGGGAATATGGAATATTTTACCAAGACAAAGTGGGGGATTGGTTACTTGCTGGAGGTGTTCCATGGCAGTAAGTATATGAAGTGTACTTTTTCTATTTATATATGTGTGTTTAAAAGGAAAATAAAACTCACAAGCAAACTGAAAATGTTCTTTAATTTGCAGGACATTCATGGAGTCTGTTCAGAGGATAGAGATAGTAAGGAATGGATGGGATTTGAAATGATAATATAAACTAAAAATTATTGAGTACTTACTACTTATTAGTAGCAAATATTATATTTGTTTAGTTAATATATTTACTATAATAATGTAATAAAGTCAGTGATGTATTCTCTAATATAATAGAGGAGGAAAAGTTGTACTTGACTTGTAGTTTGTAATATAGTTTGTATTGAGAATTAGTTTTTTTTACTAATTTTTTATATGCCCAATATTTATATTTTAAAAAATAATTAACAAATTCTTACTAATTAAAATCTAAATGAAAAAAAAATTATGTAATTGCATTAATCCAATATATAATGTCTACAAATATTATTATCATTAAAGAATATAAGAAAAGATATGGTCGATGCATGTGCATGGTAAAGTTAATTTATAACGGTAAGGGTGTTTTTTCAAAAGAAAAAAAATTATATAGTACAACTCTAGAAACACAATGTACAAAATGGTTAGCACTTCAAACATGGACATAAATTAGGGATATAACTTTGATTGGGACTTATTGTGTTTTTAGATATTCCATCTATTATCTATCTCAGCTCATTTCATTAATTCAGCTAGGTTATTTAGCCCTCCACTATCTCTCCCATAAGGTTGAATCCTCAATCCTAGAGGCTCCCACACCCCGGCCCGACAAAATATTTGGGATGATGGAAATTACAATGAATCAATGGCCCAATAGAGAAGGCCAAATACCGGTGCGCACAAGAGATCTGTCCACTTTGAACATACCTCTCCACTATCTTGTTAGGTCGGAATGTGGGTTTTAGAGTAGAGAAAAGTTTGTCTTTTGTGGGCAAGCTAGAGTTAATGAACTTAACAAAAAAGGATTCAAATTCACTTTTATAATTGAGTAATACTTGTGTGAGACCGTCTCACTGGGCTTAATCCGTGAGACGGGTCGAATATTTGATTAATCGGTCGGATCTTTAATTTCATTAACCAAAGATCCGACCTGTCTCACGGATTGAATGCCTTTTATAATTTGCCTCATATTCGATCCATAAAATAAAATATTATATAAGAAATGGAATATGGAAGGTATATAATAGAATTCGCATTTCATTGTTTGATTAATTGTAAAAGTGGACTTCAAGAATTCTATTCTAGCTTAGTTGATTTACGCTACAAAAAACTTGTGATATTTAATGTAAATCTGGTATGTATTACAAATATTTTGAAATTTTGTGACATAATAGAAGGTACGTTATTAATAGTTGTATCGTGAACCAGGATCTACCTTGCAAGGTAGATCCTAGTTTAAAATTTTTTACTTATTTACTTCTTTTTCTCTTTTTATTTGTGTATAAATAAAAGTAATGTGTAAAACATATATTATAAAAATTTTCTAATTGGAATCTTTTAATTTACTCCTATAGTGATTTTTTTTATTTTATAAAATAAATCTTCAAGTACATAAAATTATTACTTTAAATACATAATTTGGTTCATAAAAAACACTATTTTTTTTTGGTAAATTCACGGGTCTTTCTCCATCCGTTTAACGATCCAAGTCCACCCTGTTCGCTCCGGGAAGCACGGGAGCTGACTCAAAGAGAATCGTCACTTGTGAAAATCAAGCTCACTTGCCACTTGAACTACCTCATTGAGTTCATAAAAAACACTATTGTAAGTGCATAAATTCCATATTGTACGTACATAAATTCACCACTATAACAAGCATATAAGTTCACTACTATGCTGTAGGTATATAAATTCATTATGTACTGTGTAAGTACATACATTCACTATTGTTGGTGTCATTTTTATATACCTATTGTATTGTGTTTATGTACATCTAATATTATTTTCATATACATGGATTCATCATACAAGTGGACCCTAATTTATAATATAATTTGCCGTACATTATAAAGTCAAAAGAAAACAAAATTTCAATGCGCCTTTATAACCAAAAACAAAAAGGCCAAATAGGCACTTCCAACTTTATACTAAAATGCAATAAGACTTATAAAGATTTATCCACATGTTAACTTTTTAAGCAACCTGATAAAAATGATAATTATCTTTTTACAAGTGTAAGAGTTTAATAAGAGGTTTTATAGTTCGATGGTATAATTGAATTTGTATAGTTTGAGAACATAGTCCTCTTGTAAAAACTAAAAAGTGAGCATTGAGTTCATCCATCTATCAAGGTTCATCAACCGTTGATGGCTTAAGTAAAAAGTCAAGAGTTCAATTTTATAATTATTAAAAGTTTTAAGTTTTCAATATTTATAAAGAAAACTCCACATTTTTGCTCTTGTTTTCTAGCATCCCTCAGTTGTTGATCTACCTAGATGGATGAATCATATCAGTCTATCACTTTTTACATAGGAGGATGTTCTCACCTGAACCCTCGCCCCCACCCCTACCCCACACACACACGCGTACACACACACACTCATATATACTCGCTATGTTCCATTTTGCATGTCATATTTAATATTCATTTGTCAAACTAACTCTTTCTTCATTGTTTATTTGCTTTAGTAGTTTTCAATTATTTTTAAATTTATTTTTTGTGATTAATAGTATTTTTAACGTAGTTTCTGAATATTTAAATTTTATATATTAATACCAGTGTTGTAAAAATCGGCCTAGGCGGCGCCTAGGCGCCCGTCTAGGCGCTAGGCGCCCCTAGGCCGTTCCGCTTTCGTTGCTAGGCGGTAAAAAATCGGTCGGCCGCCTAGTCGGCTGGCTAGGCGGCAAAATCGGCCTAGTCGGTCGGCTAGGCGGCAAAATCGGCCTAGTCGGCCTAGGCGGCCAACTCGGTCAACTCGGCCGAGTTGACCGATTTCATCCGATTTTGACCGAGTTATTCCGATTTTGACTGGTCGTTGGAGTCTAGACTGCTACGGTAAAGTTTTAAACTTTAAACATTTAATTTATTTCATTAGTTAATACATTTTATTCATTGATTCTATAATCCAATTTATTAATTAATAATTATTCATTTATTTGATTTATTTCATACTTCATTAATTAACAAACATTATTACCATATCCTGATATTTTTTATAGTTTGCTACTTTGAATCATTGGATGATTGATTGAATGTTGAAAATTGCAAGTCTGCCATTGTTTTTTTTGTGCCCGCCTAGCGCCGCCTAGATTCCGCCTAGGCCCCGCCTAAGCCGCCTAGGCGCTAGGCGCTACCCGGGCGCCCGACTAGCGCCTAGCGCCTACTGCAACCATGATTAATACTAAACTTAATATTATGAAAAAATAAATTAAAAATAATGTTAGGGTTCATCGTTGTCAATTTGGAAGAAGATGTCTTCTTTGTCCAAATCGACTTGGCCGGATAAAGAAGCTTGACAAACTTCTTCGGCTAATCAAGATGGAGAAGCCCGTCGGCTTCTTCGTCTAATCTAGATGAAGAAATTGGTGGCTTCAATTCTCAGCCCAATTTGAAAATTTCATTTTTAAGTTTTTGGTTTAAATTTTGAATAAGATGTCACGACATAAATTTTGAATAAGATGTCACATCATATGTCGTCGTACAAGCAAAACTATCTAGTTAACTTTTGGTAACCTTATAAAAATGTTAATTGCACCATTTTAACAAGTGTGATAAAGGTTTAATGGGAAAGTTTTATAGTTGGATGGTCCATTTGTATTTTTATATATAGCTTGAGAGTCTATTTGACCATTTTTTAATAAAATATTAAAATATAAAAATTACGATATAAAACATTAAAAATTAAAAAAAAAAATCGATATATTTATATAAAGTTGTTATATAGGAAACATTTTTATACAAGATAAAAATATGTTGTCTATGGTATATGGGTATTGGGTAGAGAAAGACTTTGATGTCGATATATCCAGTTCCGCCATACTTAAAAAAAAGAAAATAAAGGGAATAGTTTTGGAAAAAGAAAATGATATATTCTGACTTTCTTCGATTTTTAACCATTATCACCAAAGGTCCAAAACATCCATCACTTTCCAATTTTTAGGAGGCACTAGAGAATTTTCTCGCACATACCCAATGCACAAATTATATCCCGGGCCATGGTTCACCTTAGATGGTGAATTTTAATCCAAAATAATGTCATTTTATATTAAATTTCAATCAATGTGTATAATGTTTAATAACCCATAAGTATCAAATTCTACTACTTTTTAGAGGGCATTTTGTGGATAATCTGTGAATGGATTTGTTTTATTTTTGTTCAAAATGCTTTGAAATGTGACAAATTGTGATAAAGGACTAACTTTGATGTATTTTTGTGTTTTGTATGAAATATTTAGGGCAAAAACAAGGGTAAATTTGAATTGACAAAATGGAGCAAAAATGGGAACGTAACGAAGCTAAAATTTGCTATTACGGGCTCAATTACACATTTAACATGGCTCGTATTGTCCAAGATCATAAACTCTATCCCTACTATTGTGAATGCTATTACGCTCGTAACGAGGTCCATAGCAAAGAGCATCAGAAAAGTTGGTTCTACTACTACGAAGAGAGTTACACACATAATAAGCCTCGGAGAACATCATAAACTCACTTTTGCTACTATACTATGAGTAGTATTACGCTCGTAATGAGCCGTGTAGCGAGCAGCATCATTATCCCATTCCTACTACCTATTACGACTTACGAGGCATGTTATTACGCTCATAATGGGTCTCGTAAAGCAGGCATATTTGAGAGCATATAAAAGGAAGAAGTCAACTTTATTTTAGACATTATATTAGAGTAGAGTAGAGTGTTTTAGTTTCCTTAGGTTCTCCTTAGACTAGTTAGATTTTAGATTGGTTTTTGTCATAGCTATGTAAGGTTATTCTTATCCCTGCAAATATCTCTTACTCTCAAAATGGATCTCACTTCCACATCACACAAATATTATGCATATTTGCAATCCACTTCATCATTAAAAAGAATAAAAATCTTTATACCAAATGCCACATCACTTTGCCAATCACATATTGGCAGGAATGGGGGCCGCCTAAGAGAGAGAGGGTAGAAGGAAGAGGAAAAAAAAAAAGACCTGGACAACAACAAAAAAAAAAGAGAGTAAATAATAATAATAATAATAATAATAATAATTATTATTATTATTATTATTATTATTATTATTATTATTATTTATTTACGCGCGAGCTGGGCGCACCTCCAATACAGTTCTTATATCGTGGACCGCGATCCCCAAAACGATGTCGTTTTGATTAATGAAACAGACGGATGAATTCGCGCCACTCAGTTTCTTTTCATATATACTGCAGTTTCTTTTCAACATAACTGCAGTTTACTTTCAACACAACTGCAGTTACTTTTGGATATAACTATAGTTTCATTCGATAATATACAACTGTAGTTATATCAAAAAGTAACTGCAGTTGTGTTGAAAGGAAACTGCAGTATATATGAAAAGAAAGTGAGTGGCGCGAATTCATCCGTCTATTTCATTAATCAAAAC
>CM008336.1:6802632-6821760 GCA_002525835.2 Ipomoea batatas
AAATATAATTACGCTAAGGTTGCCCTCAAATCTTCTCATTCGTGTTTATTGCTTAATCTCGTCATAAGTGCAGTGTTGCCTCACTAATAGCACTAAATTAATAAGTCGCCTTAGTAGCTGAGATGGCGATGGATAACCTCCATAGATTGTTTCAAATTTCCTCACTTTTTTATTTATGGAAGCCCATGCTTTAAGACCATATAGGGAAAAACATTTACAACAGAGATAAACCAATTTAAATTATTCATAACCCGTAGTTATATCATGGACCAGGTGCATGGTGTACATCCATTCGACAAATTTTTATTTTTTCCTTAATTTTTCAAATTGATTTTTTTTTTTACAAATAAAATTAATATATAAAAGTATTTGATTAAAAAGCTTTAATTGAAATCTTTTAAAAGACACCTAATATTGATTTTTTTAAATATAATTTTTATAAAATATATCTATGCTTACATAAATTCATTACTTTAATTTAGAGTAATAATGCTTATTTACATATTAATACATTATGTACATTTAGTTTAGTGTTTATATACATTAAGGTTTAATTTCGGCATACAAATTAACATATAGAATAAATATTATAAACATATTACATGATAATATATGTATGCTATTAAAATGATGCATTATATTAGTTATCACTTAACAGAATCGGACTTGTAACATTATGATTATCAATTCAACTATCTAATTAACTTGCTTAGGATTGCCCTCAAATCTCCTCATTCGTGTTTATTGGTTAATGTTTTATTTTAGAATAGTAATATAGTATTATTCAAACAACCAAGTGATAAGTTTGTCATCACAACAAATTACAAGAATCTCATACAACACTTCTAAACAACAACGAATGAGAATATAACTGACCCGTAACATCTTAGAAAAGAAGAACAATCACCGTACCTTAAAAATTAAATTAAGAACGTATACAACTTAAACATAACCTTCAAAGATGTGATGCTCGGATTCATGACAGCCAAGTATTAAAATTGTTTTTTTCTTTAAAATTTAATAAAAACTCACCCATTTAATTCCTAGATGTATATGCATATCTTAATTGATGGGGGGAAATGTACTTGAGGTCACTCTTTAATAAATTCTTGCACAATAATTTCAAGTAAATCATGTGAGGGTAGTAGGAGTTGAATTTGATTGATGAAGACGGATGAAGTGACGAGTAGGGAGTGTATGTAAGGCTGTCCTTATTCTAACTAATTTTTCCTTTGCAAGATGAGACATGTCAAAGTGGATTTTCCTTTTTAAATGATTCGGTGTATAGTAAACTTGCTAAGTACATAAAAAGTTTGGCACATAGCTGACTTTTTGTACTTAATTTATTTTTAAATTATTTTATTATTATTTTGTTATATTATTGTATTGTTATGTAAAAGAGAGATCACTTTTAGGAGACGTTTGGTTCACGGAATGTTAGATAACTGGGAATGTTAGATTCATGTGTTTGGTTTAAAATTGAAGTAGGTAAATAAGACAACGGAAATAAGATAAATTGATTAAAATTTAAAAAGCTCAATATTAGGAATAAGATAAGGGAATGTGAGATTACCTAAGAAATCGGGGTGTATCTAACATTCCCTTCCAATGATTAAAAACTTCATCGGGAGGTTATGTTACATTCCCTGGGAATCTTACATAACCTGAACCAACATGGGAGTCTTATATTACCAAACAAATATAACCTTAGTTATCTTATATAACTTGAACCAAACGCCCCCTAGAGTGAGAGAATATTACATAGATGTAAGTAAAATAGTGAATGATTGCAAATTTGATGATGGGGAGTGTGACTCATTTTTTAAAGGAAGTGTGTATTGCAGGAATAAAAATATTCTAATGGCTGGTTTCATTCAATTTGTGGTCAATAGCATAAAAACAAATTTCACATATTCATAAAAGATCACAAACTTACTAAAAAAAATGAAGTAATCAATATTTTTTTAACTTCAATAATCAACTATTACACCTCCTTACGTTTCAGACATATAAAATGGCAATTAAGCGAGATCATTAAGGATAGATTTTCCAACATAGTAGTAATAGATGTAGATCTAATGTTACGCTATGAAATTTGGGCTAAACGGTAATTGAATGTTACTCATTAAATTGGCATTTGGAATTTTATTATTTTTTGCCCGTGACTTTTCATAACTTCTATTTTTGGGCCGTGAATGCGTTTTATTCTTCCGTATTGTAATACCATGGCCCATGGGCTGATATTGGGGTCAATCAAAAGAGAGTAATTCTTGGGCTGCACTGCGTTACTAATGAGCCCAAATGTTATCAAGTGCAGTTGCCGTTATGTCCTGGACCCGGGTCCACCTGGACCACCTTGGAAGATGAACCCGAGTTCATATTCACAATTTCTCTATGTTCAACAGTATCATAACTTTATGTTCAACAGTATAACACAATTTTTGAATCTATGTAACAAAATTGTGAATATAAAGTTAAAAAATTGTGAATATTCATAATTTTACTAATAAAGAAGGAATAAGACTACTAAGCTAATACAAGTTTAGAAGCTGCACAAAACAATGCCATAAGTTCATAAACTTAATTCATTAACTTTACAAGGTTTTTAACGTCATAAGGTATTATTGAATATATCTAGCTTTAAGTTTATTTTATCTACAATTTACATATATATTATATAAACTTAAATCTGTAAGTACATTTTCTGTTAGCTAGCTATAAACGTATAATGTTTAGTAATTTTAACTATGTTCTAAGTTTATATACTTACAGTCAAGACTTCATATTCATAGTTTTGACATTTTATGTACATCTACAAATATACTATAAAACAAAAATTAATGATACTTGAACGAAAAAGGCTCAAATTTTTACTAATTTGGTTTCCACTTAAAAATTGCCATCGCAATTCATTTACGTTCATACTTGAACTCAATTTGTGTTGGATTTGGACATAAGAGATCATTAATTATTAATTATTGGGTATGTATATTTAATATTTTATTATATTATATAAGTTGTATATTGATTAAGTTATGGGATGAAGAAAAAGGCTACTACCCCTATAGTGGGTTGAATGAGCGAAATGTGGAAGAAATTGGCAAGTCGGTTCGATAGGGCGACTAAAAAAAATGATAGTCTAAGATGTTACATGAAACAAATAATAGTTTTGGATTAAATTTGAAAATATCACCAAAGATAAGGGAATTCCAGTGAAAAAAAAACATAAATCACAGTTCTTATTACTTTCTTTTATTTCTTCAACCAAAATGAAGACATGTGACGAGAATTTTACAATTATCAATAATTTCCAAATTTTATTAGCCAATTATGGATCTCAAACGCTAATAATTGTTCATCAACCGATCACTCTTTGTCCTATTAGACAAAATGTTGAGAGGCAATAAGTATTATGCATTCTGTTATACAACTTGAAATAAAGGGGCGGGCATAGGGCCAATTTTTCTTGTCGTTTAGAGTTGTGACATGTCGAATTGCTGTCTTTCTACTCATGTTATTTTAATAATTTATTTAGTCCAGCTACACCCATTATTGTCTCAAATATAATCTACCTCAAAACTTGTCACGTTCATAGGTAGCCCCCATGATTGAAAAAAAAAAAAAATTTGTTGCCATACTACAAAATACCCATTCTACTCTTGCATTGACAATTACTAATCATAATGCATGCTAGCTTCTTCTGCAAACAGAATCTCTCCATCCCCTTTTGCTTTCACTTTGTGTATGTTTTGCATTGCCCTATTGCCTATAGCCTATAGCCTATAGATATGAGTGGGAGCTAAAGAGGATTCATGGTGTTCAATGAAAGATGAGTATACGCATCAATTAATTGCAATCTGGGAAATTTTTGTGTGTTTTCCGGCATGGTGGTCCAGGGTGTTGTACTAAAGGGGACATTGCAAGTGATGTGTGGGGAAGGTGATGTAAACTTGCATCTAAGTCTTGCTTTGCATTACCATTTGCACCATGCGATCAATGTCGTAGTTGAACAGTTTATGGCTCGAAATTCAACCGCGTATTCAATGATGATTTGAACGAATTTATGATATGATATGAAACTGGATGACCTCTCATTTTCTAAGCGATGGGTAAAAATGTCATTTCCTTAATAGTGTATACCTGCTCTTAATAAGCATCTTGGTTATATTTACATATATACCTTGTGACGAAGTTATAAGGTCAATTAAATTAAGCCAATAACCCAAACAATGAAACCCTAAGACTTAGCCTAGGGGCCGGGATTAGGAAGGAGCCTTAGCTCGCGGCCTAGGCATGCCACTTGCTCTAAGCTAAATCAGGGGTACAATTGACCGCTTGATCTACGTCTATCTAGCCAACTGCCAAACTATATAGGCCGGGATAAGTAAATTAACTACACGAAGAAGATCATATGCAATATGTTAGATTAAGAGAGTGTTTATGAGAGTCAAACGTGTGATTTTTGATACAAAAAATCAAGTTTTACCTATTTGTTTATCGCTTTCACGTTGCCATAATGCTATTCTGTCGTTGGGCATAGTGGATTTGGTAATGTGGAGAAAAAAAGTGAGAAGCCATGATGTAGATTGTTATGCATGGCCTATCGCCTAAGGGCTAGGTGCAGTAGGGAACTTACTGTACTTTGTGTTTTCTGGTGATGAACATTTGTTACATGACTGATTGCTCAGTCGTTGGGTGAAACAGCAAAATGATCAAAGTGGATGTCACATTTCTGCCTTGCGGGGACCTCGGTGGGTATGACTTTGACTGTTCAATCCCACTTCACAGCCCCTGCACATGGAACTCATTAATTCTTCTTTCATCAAGCCCAACTATTGTAAATAAGTTTTAAAAAATAACTTTCTTCTACTAAACCTTATAGATAGTTTTTCAAATTTTAACTAATCACTAGATAATACCATACTCTTGTTGAAGGTAAATTATGCCATGAACCAGGATTTACCTTGGATTGTAGATCCTTGTCCAAAAATAACATTATTTTGTATCTGTAGTTGACACATTGTGTATAATTTCGATCTACACCAAATTTATTAACTGAAGATACAGAACTTTTGTATCAGACTTTACAATGCAATATGAACCCTAATCCATAGTATATCAATTGCTCGTTGGGAAAGTGGGTCAACACTGGGCTTGGGCTTTGGTTTATACGTTGAAAGATCTTCTAGAAAATAATTGATTACCTATTCAGTTAAGAAGAAAATATTGGCGAGAGTTATTGCAAGAAGTGTGAACCAAGAAAGGCATAAATGATCTATCTGGTAATTCGTCTAGAGAGTTAAAAACATGCAAAGGGATTAGAGATTCATAGGTAGGCAGGTGCGGTTAAGTATCTAAGCATAAATGGGAAGGAAAATTAAGTTAAGGGGTTTCAACACAATCTAATTACTAAAAGGAGAAGAGAAAACAATTCATCTATCCATGACATAAATACTCATCTATATTGCATATACGACCATTTGAATATAGCCAATTAGCCAAAAGGGTTCAAGCATCTTTATTGTCTTCTTCCTACTTTTTGATAGCTGATCTCTAAACTCAGTTCATGTTAGGTTTATGAAAATGAAAAAACCTAACAATAGTACCAAAAACAAAAAGTTCATAACGTACGACCTCATCAATTGCGCTCCAATACCTCTAACCTTGCATGTGAGCTCTAGAAAGCTAAAACAAAGCCATGGAAGGGAAGATATTGAGAAGTTTTCCCTTTGGCACCTATCTAAAAATAGTCATTTTGGAGCAAGTAGAAGTGCAAGTTGAATTGGTTGTGGAAATGTCATGCATGCTCTAGTTAAGACAAGGGTCCCCCACTTGTATTGACCTTTGATGTTAGTGATGGTCATTTTCTAGTGAAACATTGATGAGATTGGTGAAAATTTGGCACTAGAGATCATTGAATTATATTATTGTTTGGTGTACTCTTGACAATTGAATCCAACATAGCATAGGAATCGCTCATCCATATATCTTATTTTAGTTTTGTTAATAATTGATTTCAATCATACAAAAACTTTCACGTGATATCTTATAATTTTTAATCAAACGTAAACACATAAACTAACATATGTATTGTTATATGTGTCCGTTATGGTACCAATATACATTACATTTTCTTTGTCAAATCAGCTATTGTGATTCGGTATTCAAAGATAATACATGTGGTGTAATATAACATTACAAAAAAAAAGTGTATTTCGTTTTTTTTTTTTCTTCTCAAACGAGTTATTATGGTTTAGTATTTGAAGACAAACTCTCCTTGTGGGAGAAGTGTATTAACCTTCTCACTTTGAATCAGTCAGCAGTTATAGACAACCTAATTTGATTTATCTCTTTATAGTCTATTGTTGGCTAGAGTCACAAGACGGATTAGCTATATGCAAGAATAATGAGTCGTTGGAAGGAGAGCAAGAAAAATTTAACAAATTTAATTGAATTTAGGAAGGTGGTCTAAAATGCCAAAACCACCATAATTGTTGCCTAGTATAAAATAAGAAAGTATCTCACCAAATTTAGAAAAGTCTTTAGTGAATCTTGCTTCACCGCCTCTGAGTGCTGCACCCGGTCGGGCTGATTGTGTTGAATCTGGAAAGATCTTCAGTGAATCTAGCCCATCTACTGGTAACGGCGATCGAGTTGCGGGTTCTCGGTACCGAATAGGGTACCTAGTCTGCAACTAGACCACCTTTACTATTAGATGGGTCGAGTCCGGTATCCCCCGGTCCGCCTGATATGATGTAGGCAATTTGATTGTGGCGCCCGACCGAGTGCGGCACGCAGAGGTGGCGAAACAAGATTTACTGAAGATCTTTTCCAAATTTGGCGAGATATTTTCCTATTTTATATTAGGCCGCAATTATGACGGTTTTGGCCATTTAGGCAACATCCCTAAATTTAAATTTATTAAGTTTTTCTTGCTCTCTTCTAAAGATTCATTATTCTTGTACAAATACTCATGGGTCACATTGTAAAAGGGTACAAATTTTAACGCGTACAATTACTCTATCTCGTTGCTTTTGGTATTTTACATTATTATTTTCTTTATTTTACTTGGCCCATTGTTTGAGTACTCCGTGACCGTAAAACCAACAAGGGAGTGTTGAGAGTTGAGACGTCGTGATTCGATATGAGAATTGATGAAACGGATGATAATTTAAGGGCTGAAGCAATCAGAAATGGCAATATACATATATGCAAAGAAAACAAAAATTTAATTTATACTCTGTATCTTACATCAACAGTGAGCTCCAATCCTAAATAATGAATCAAGAAAAACTAATTTAAGGGTAAAAATTTACATCAATCACACCACAATCAAGAAAGTTGATTGAATCAACTGCAGCAAGAACTGGAGACGGAGCTGGAGCGGTGCAAAGACGAAGAAGAATTCAAGAACTCGATGCAGTCTTCAATGGCCTCAGCTCTCTGCGAATCAATCGACCGTTCCGCGTAGGACCGCGACCTCCCCAGGCTCGCCGACGACGACACCTTCCGCGAACTCCTCTTTCTGTCGGAACTCGAAACCAGACGCGCCATGTTGGCTCCGATGTGCTTCAGAAATCTCACCGGCGAGAACTCCGACGACGACGACTCTTCTGAAACCTTCTTTGTTTTGTTATTAAGGTTTGTTGCTGCCTTTTCATGGTACCCTTCAGGGCTGAAACTCACTCTCTTGCTCATTTTCCTTGACATTTTTGGCTCAGAGTATAGAGAGATAAGAGAGAGAGAGAGAGGGGGATTTGGACGATGAAGAAGAGATGGTGTGTGTTGAAATGATGATGGAGAGGTATTTATTGGAAATTGATGAGACTGAAACAGAGAATTTTAAACCAAATTATATTAAAACAATTTTTACTTTTTGTGTTCCGTACCTACTCTTTTGAACGTGGAAACTCTTTTTCTTTTAAATCATTTCTCTAATTCTATTCCATTTAATATACTTTTAAATTATATTTTATAATTTTAGGATTTCATCCGTCTCGTGTCTTGTTTAATTAATTTTGACTAAAATTATTTTTAATTAAAATTTATATAATATTAAATTTAATATTAATAATACAAAATTTATATATATTTAAAAACTATATTAAAAGTATTATCATACATAAAAATCTAAATTTTAAAATAAGTAAAAATACAGAGTACTAAAGAAAGTAAATAAATAAGAAAGAATTTATTTGACCCGTGAAAAATAAACATGACAGATAAAATAAGACATATTAAGTATTAATTAGTTGGTAACTTGCAACTCTCAAGTTCAAAGAGAAGCCACCCTAAACATTAAAGTGTCTAAGGGAGGTGCTAACACTTGAGCAAAATAAGTATGAGCTATTAGGCCTAATATACACATAACCTAGAACCTAAGCAACAAGCAAAGAGCAAAAAGGACAAAACTTAAGGTGTTGCTAACGTTGCAGCCACTGAATAGCCAACATACACAAACACCACGCCACAAGCACTTCTAGCTAATAGTCCCAAAAATGCCCAGACTTTGATAAAAAAATTCGAAAACATAACGGTTGTTTTTGGAGCTATCCAAATTTGCAGAAGCGACTCAAAGGTCAATCAAGTTGTAAGGCAACACACAGGCCGCAACAAAAAGAATACACACAAGCCAAAAAACAAGTAAACACAATTACACAAAGGCTCACACAAGAGCAAAGGAGAAGAGAATGACGCACATAACTAGGGTAAAAACGACACACAGGCCCAAACCAAGAGTAAATAAAGAAATAGAGCAAGATATATTTTGACTATTAATATTTTTAAATTTTTATCATCAACTTTCAATTTGACCATAACTGGTTACCTATCAAATTTGTTCTAAATTTGGTCATTCTCTAACGGCGTGTTTGGTTCGTGGAATAGGTCATTCCATTCCCGGGAATAGACCTATTCCATTGTTTGTTTCGTCATTCTATTCCTGGGAATAACATTCCCGGGAATGAGCTATTCCCTTTGCAAGGGGAATAGCCATTCCTAGGGATCTCCTAGTATTAGCTATTCCCAAGTATTTGGGAATAGCTTTTATATTATAGTACTAAAAATACCCTTTTTATTATATTATAATCCTTATATATAATATTTGTTTATTTAAATATATATTTATTTATATATTAAAAATGTAATTATTATTATTATTATTATTATTATTACATTTTTTAAAAAAAAAACTTGTAACTAAGAGCAATTAAGGCTCCTTAAATGAATGAGTTTTTGCTCTTTAAGGCTTCCTCATCTTGTTGTTAATTTCAAAAGAGAAACAATGCTTCTCTTATATAGAGGAGCTCAAATGAGCTCATCTTCATGAGTTATCAATGTGGGATCAAAAACTCTAATTTGTGTTTTAAAAAATTAGTTTATATATAATTTTGTTTTGTATTATTATTATTTTTATTATTATTATTATTATTATTATTATTATTCCTTTTTTTCTTATTATTGTTATTAATATTATTATAAGTTTTATTTTATTATTACATAATAATAATAATATTAATAATAACATGAATGTCCTAATTATTATTATTATTATTATTATTATTATTATTATTATTATTATTATTATTATTAATACATATTTTATAAGGGTATTTTTGTCTTTTAAAACATATTTCATTTCTATTCCTTAAACCAACCAAACACTGTAATATAATTCCTAAAGGCCATTCCTTCTGCGAACCAAACAATAGAATACAATTCCTATTCTATTCCTTGCCTATTCCATTCCTTATGGAATAGCATTCTTATTACCTCAAAATTCATTCCGTGAACCAAACGTGCTGTAAGAAATTTATTTGTGAGGCATTGACTATGGGAGCGAAAATGTAAAATTAAGCATTCTGTAGTGTTTTTCAACTATGAATATATAAATGAAATGCTAATAAAGTCTAATTATATTTTAGTTGGTTAATATATGTAAATAATGTTAAACAAGTACTTATACAATGTTCAATTATTGTCAAGTTTTTACATTCTTATTAATGGAAAAGGCTTGTATTTGATGGGGATATTGAACTAAGGGAGAAGGAAGGTTTAAAATGCAAAATTTGACACTTTTGATCTCATAATTGATGCTTCTCAAATAATTTTTTTAATACATATGATTAAATTTGGAGCAAATTAAAATTGATTGTGGGATTAATTTTAGTCAAATTGAAAGTTAAAGGTAAAAATTGAAAATTATTAATAGTCCGTAGACATTTTCTGACTATTTTAGAGAATCCTAAATTAGTTAATTAAACTGTGATTATGTGAATTAACCAAATACAATCGCATCATTAATGTAAAGTTTGAGCTATTAACATTTTTCTAGACTAATAAAACTTTCAAGTTCAAAAAGAGTTGGCTGTGGAGTAAACCAAGCAACTGCTTTATTCATGCACGTAGGGTCAAATTTCCATGTTGTTTCTTGTGATTAATTTTCAAATGAAAGAAATATATTAAAAAAAAAATTGTAATCAATGCACAAACAAAAAATTGTACACATTATTAGCATCGAAAGTTCACGAGTTTGATTATCGTACACATAACACCGGATCATATTAGTGCGATATGACTAACATCTACCTCTTGTGTGATTTGTGAAGTATTACACAAAAACGAAGTTTACCGGTGCACACTCTTAAATACTGACCGCGGGTTTTTGTCGTATTGGACATATTACATCATTTAAAAAGTGGAAATGTAGTTTACTTTGGTAAACAAGAAACAGGAGAGAACCATGAAAAGGAAAAAAGTGAAGTTTGGTCAAAAAGCTTTAAAAAATAAAAATAATAATAATGAGAAGAAGTGGGAAGGAAATGCAGGATGAAGATGGGTATGTAGAAAGGGCAGGGATGAAGATGACTGGGGTGTGAGGTAAAGAGACAACAAATGATTCTGTTCTTATCACCAGCTTTTGCTTTACTAATGTTGTGTCTGTGTTCTTGAATTAGTGTTTCCCCCTTTCCTTTTTATTTTTCATTTTTAATGTTTTTGGTGGTGGCAGGCCATCTTTGATCCCTTTGAGGTATCACAATTTCTTAGGATGGCCCCCTCCTCTTCTACCAATTGCTTCATTGCCGTGTTACATTGGTAATCTTGTATTTATGGGATGGTTAGAAAAAAAAAAAAAAAAGTGAGAAAGATTTGTTTCATATTTGGTGGGGTCTAGCTCTTCTTCCTGTTCGTGGATTCTAGGATAGATCACTTCAAATGCATTATTTTATTCACTTTAATCCAATTTAAAAGAATCACAAATTAAACTATTTTTGAGACCTGGATAGAAGGTTCGTTTTACTTTCTTAGGTTATTCTGTCAGTAACGTTTAATAAAAATTAATTAAGGGGTGGTCTTGACAAATTTCGCAGACTTGACTCGAATTAGCTCAAATAAACTATTATAAACTGTAATTAAGTGAATTAATATCATTGTAATCTAGTTATAACGAAACATATTTATAGTAATATAAACATATTATATATTTCACTATTCTCGTCTTATGTTAATTATATATCAATAGATTTTTTTGGGAGGTGGGGCAATGGGGCAATGAATTCTAATAATGTTGTCACGATTCATGTTCAACCTATGACTACATTCTCAGGAACAATTGGCAGGCAACAGGAATTGCAGTACTTTGCATCAGTATGACTCATGCTCCAAACTTGACCATCCAAAGGGGACAAGACATTGACCCCTTCAACCACAATTTAACACCTCACAATTTTGCTCCTCTAGTATCTGAAGATAATTATTTCAGGCACAGAAAAATTAAGTCCATACAAAATATTGCAAATTAGTAGTATTTTCTAGAAAATTAGACTAGTTAATTTGGTTCAAAAATCTTATATAAGATATTATTCTTTTCTCTCTTTCTCCGACAATAATTCCTTTTCAAGACCAAACAACCTTAGCGTGTAAACACAAATTTTTATGTATACAGGTATTTGATTTATAAGAATGTTATTTGAATTTGTATTTTGATAAGGTCAAACCGATAAGGTAAATAGACAACTCTTTTAGAGAGTCAAACTTAGACTTTTGTAATTATCAAGCCAACTGTCACACCATCCCAACTAAGGTTCAATCCTTATGCCATGGACCAGGATTCTCAGTGTACTGTGGACTCTAATACATATGTACGTGTCTTATGTTTTGAGTTTTCGTGTCTTGTGTTATGAAATTTTGTACTTTAAGAGTATGAATTCTGTACCTAAAACAAATTAATAATTGTGTCTTATGCTATGATTTTCTGTAACTTGTGTTGTGAAATTCTGTGCCAAAGAACACAAATTACGTAAATATACATGTGTATGGTCTTGTACTGTGATTTTTTGTATCTTTGTATTATCAAATTTTATGCCTTACAAGTATAAATTATGTATTTCGTTGTTTCAATCCAGGATTCATAATGCTATATGGACTCCGGTTCATGATATAAATTGCCACTAAGGTTGCCCACTCGTGCTCCGTCCTCAAAAAAACCAAAATAAACTAAGTCTGCAGAATTGAGTGCAACAAAAAGAAGAAATTAATATACAACCCAAAGCATTAGAAGCCCACATGGCTTTTGTGTCGGCCCAAAATAAATTAACCACAAGCCCACCTCGATTTGTGAGCCGCCCAATATCGTGCCAACATTACATGTAAATATAACGCAATCTCATATGCGAGTCTGAGTTTGCAAATCAATAATCTCACATGCAAGTCTGAGTTTGCAAATCATAAGATAAGATAGTGTTTGCTTTAACGCAAAGAATTTTAATAATAAATAGACTCCTCAATACGTGAAGGCACTATAATTAGGCGTGACTTAAATCGATAAACTTGTGAAACAATTAATCAATGTTCATAATATTTAAAGTCAATTATATAAAAGTTTAGGACAACACTTGTTATAAAATAACTAATTCAATATTTAAAAAAAAAATAAAAACTAATTACAAATTTGTGATTCATATGTTAAAGAATATAATTAGCGATTCTTGTAAGGAACTCGTACTTCTGTTAAACTTATAAATTCAGAATCTGATTGATAGGTGTGGAATATCCGAATATCATTCCTCCCTCTTTTATTTGTTATGTCATTATTCTTTAATTTAAGGTATGAATATGATTGTTTGCTTTCAAAAATTTTTGAATAAGAAAATGTAGTTCTATCTGTACAATTTAGTGAGCTACGTAATAGTGCAGAATATACATTAGAGTTTGGGAAATGAAGAAGAATATTCCTCCAAATTTTATTAATGCACGTAACTGAGGCCAAACAATGACAACGAAAATGATTACTTGTGCATGTGTGGTTGAGATGGACATTAGAATATGCTGTGGAATATCTTCAAACTCAATTCACTTCATTCCCAAAACATCTGGAAATCGGCTAGCCTAATATTAAAACACGAATTGCTATTTCGAAAGGATGACTGAGTAGACAAATTATGATTCTTGCATTAAAAAAAATCACGAATTTGATTCTCTTGTCATTTGTCAATATCATATCGTCTCAGTTGAATCTGTTGCATAGAGTCTTCTTAATGTCATTTACATTTCCGGTATAATTTGTAAGTTATTACATAAGAGCAATGACTACCTAGTGCAGTGCACACCTTCATATAATGGTAGCGAGTTTCCTTTTAAATTTGAAAAAAAAAAAAAAAACAAAACAAAACAAAAAAAACAAAAAAAAAAAACAAACACAAGTTGTCAAGTTGAGGTTGCTCACGCATCAGTTTTCCTACGTTGTATTTGTGAATTATGACCATTTTTTAAAAAAAAAAAAAATCTCAATTTATTAATTTTAATGAATCTTAATTCAAGAAGTTCTTGAGGCGAATGAATAGTTTGGGTGAAAAAGCTAAAAATCAATGAGAATTTCTTGATTATTCACAAATGAAGAAAATGCTAAAAATTATCAAAGAGAAAGAAATTAGAAACCAAGAAAATATGAAAACAAGATCTATTGGCGTAGTGGTCCGTGCTTACACTATGTTGAGAGAGAACGAAAGTGAAGAAAAATATTGTATTATTGATTAGATTAAAAAATATGAGCTATAAGATTTGAGTACAAATATAATCAAGTGGTTGAACGGCCTTGGAGATTTGATGGCTCCAATCTAGTATGATGTAGTAACATAAATAGTACAATAGCAAAATGATATGATATACTTTGCTAGTATGTTTTTTTTTTTTTTTTTGAAAGCATTGCTAGTATGTTGATATAGCGTTGCAATAGGCAACGAGTGCTATCAATATAATAATTGTAGGTCATATATAACAACAATAATTGTTATGTGACAACAACCATATTTTTGTCTAAGAAAATTCATGGTACAAGTATTATCGTACAATTATGTCCCCTTGAATCATAATATTTTTTTATCAAGTGACAGATTTGAATCCATGACCTTTGACATGGAGGTAGGCGACTCTAATACTAAATTAAAACATATGTCACATCCCAACTAAAATGTGATAGTTGAATTTCATATTTATATAATTATATTTATATATATTATATATATGCTTAACAAATACAGCGCACCAAAAATGACTAACACACATACATAACTGATAGGCATTAATCTCTATTTTATCTTGTAAAATTTTAAGGTTAAGAATAGAAATGACGATTAATTGGTTATTTATAAATTGACCAAATCATGTAAAAGTTGCCACATTCATTATATTACGTACCTTTATTAAAATGTTATTAAATGATTAAAAATGGAGCTAACATAGTAATATTATTATTATTTACTGATTTTTTTTTTTGAAAAAATTACTATTAAATGATGATTACTAAGTAGTACTCGTATAAAATATTTTTAGTACGGAGCGGTAATTATTTATTTTGTCGTGAAATATTGGGGATTTGGGATCCAATGACCAATCCTATAGGCTATAGCTCAAATTCAGTCAACATCAACTCAAAGACATTGCTGTCAAGACAACCATACGGTCACATGTTTTCTTTAGTTTGACGCTGAATATTTACTAGTTTTCGTTTTATTAGTAATCTTATCTTATTTTTACTTCATTGGCAATATGTGATTGGCACATTTGAGCAATATAATAGTCTTTGATGAACATTTTGTATTACCACTTATCATGACAAAATTTGTCTTACTTTTGACATGAGTAACCTATTGACCTTCTTGATTTGAGCTAATCAACTATGAACAATTTAGACTAATTTATCTTCTTGTGATAATTTATTGATTATGGACTATTGTTACAAAGCGAGATTTACCCATATATTTGAATTGTCTTCATAACTTCATTTGATGTTGACTTATAATCCTCTTACCCTTAAATGTTACTTTTGCAAATTCAGTGTTTGATGGTTTCTCTATATATATAATTGATAGTTTTGTTGGAACCGAATTCATCATAAATTGTATATGAAATTATAGAATATGAGTAGAAAAATAGTAATATTATTGTTCGGGCGCTAGGTACTACCAAGATGGTTGACAAATGTACAACACCGGCTAGTCTTCATTCTTGGCATCACATATGTCCTCTCACTACTTTGCTTCCAACGTACTTCTCATGCATAATTAGAGATTCCTGTCCTCCAATACAAGATAAAGTAGTGGCTTAGTGGGTTGAGACACATGTTGCCTTGTAGAAGTCGTTGGTTTGATACCCATTGATAATACATCCTTAATATTTTGTTCAATGCTTTTTGTGAGCCTTAGGTCACTTTTGGACCTAAGGCGTCTGATTTAATAAAAGCAATGGTTCGATTAAAAAAATGCCTTATTCTTTACTCCTTGCAATAAAAATGGAGCTCACTCCGACCAAAACTTTCATAATAAAATGTACCTTGAATCTTATGGTCCCATGCATCAATAGTTAATATTTATCCATACTTCAAGAACTGTATTTACGAATAAACCCTTACACATTTCTTCCACATTTCGTATTCTATATTTTTAAATTATTATTTTCTTGTTTCTTGTATCAAGTTTTCTATTTTGTTGTTTTTCATCTTTGTGCTACGTAGTGCTGCTTTAATTTTTCGACATTATTGCTAACTTAACAAATTTAAACAAATAATAAAACCATTACATAAAACGTGATAAAGTCTACAATCAATTGGTGAACCTTAAAATAAATACCTTACCTTTTTAAAAATTCATACATAAGTCTACAATCTAAAAAGGTATAATATAATGCTGAAACAAAAAAGAAAAGGTATAATTCACTATTAAATTATATCTTACACCAAAATAACTTTTTTACTCAAATACTAAAATACAATATATTTTAACCCAACAGTGCGTTTATTAAAACCGTTAATAAATAGACTATTAATACAATTACAAAATTTTGCGAATGCATCCCAGTTTGAATGTGAATTAGTTTCATAGTGGTAGAGATATTGGATGTCATATGCAATATATATTATGATTATGTATGGTTTAAATCCAACCAATGACCAAAAAAAGGATGGTATGAATTTGACCTTGTTCAACTTATATACTAATTGAAACACATCTCGTGATTTACTTTATTTACTAATGAATAGAAATGCGATGAAGACTTGTAGATCAATTGAAGCATATATATCTCATCACTAAGAGAAGCGACTAGAGTTTCTTAAGTTTGTGATTCAAACTTACTTTCAACCCTACCCTACTTAATAACAACGCAGCCCACCACAAAATTCCACTAATTAATCAAAGGCAAAGGAAAGGCATAAAAACTTTCTGTGCCACTTTTGTTTGCATTGTCAAATATATTCCCATTGATCTTGTCCTCTGCCTTTTATCTCAACCGAAAGTGAGAATCTCTTCTTTTGTTAGGTTAGAAAATGCTTGTTTGCATTCAAATTTGTACACATAAAGTTAGTAATTTTTTTAGTGAAGATGTGATACTTTATTGTACACATTTCATATAAAATGCTTTTACATAAGATCAAACAGTTTAGTTTTAGTTATAGGTTATGATGATATTTCTATATTTAGTTGCATAAGATTGATTAACAATCGGGCAACTGTAAGTAGTCAAGTTGGTTAGACAATTCAAAAATTAAAGATTCGTCTCCGACTTAACAGAAAATTCGAAAGCCCTCTATTATTGGAAGGGTAAAGTAGAAATTTCATAAGTTATTCTCCTTATATTGAAACCAATTGTGCAACATTATTTTTCACTTCTTAGACTCATATTTCAAGGTTTTTCAATGCCAAAAGCATTTCGATAACCCTCTTATGACTTGTTAGAAATTGAGTCTCGTATAAGGAACTTGAAACTCAATACAAACAAGGGAACACTTGATCACCGCATTCGGGCGTGTGAAACACATTATCCTAAAAAAAAAATTATTTCTCTTACTAAGCAACAAAGGTGATCAAACTAGAACTTTTGAGATATAAGATGTTAAATTTCTCAAGTTATTTTTATGAGAAATTCACCAAAGGAGTAACTTGAGATTTTTAGTCTATAATTTTTTTCTTTCATAAACTCTGTAGTAGATTATTCAAAAATCGTATATTATTTTTCATTTATTTTAATAATTTTAAATAAATAAAATAAAATAAGAAAAATCCATCCCTCATCCCGTGTTCATCTTTGACTGGAGACCAAGACACGGAGGTGGGGTGGGTTTTTAAAACAATATACGATTCTTGACTAACCTATTATAGAGTTTACGAAGGAATTTTTACAAACTAAAAATCTCTTACTCCCCTTGTGAATTTTTTTTTTAAAACCTAAGCAACATTAGAAATTTGACATACATCATCTTATATCTCAAAAGTTATGGTTTGATTACCCTTGTTGCTTAGTAAGAAAAATCAGAAACTTTTAAGATAGTGGTTTATACGCCTAAAGATGATAACCAAGTGTTCCCTTGTTTGTACTGAGTCTTAGGTTTTCTATACGAGACCATGTTCCTAACAAGTTATACATGGGTTATTAAAATACTTTTAGAGTTGAAGAACCTTGAAAGCCAAAGACCTTGTGGTCAAGCGGCTCCCGGTATACACTCCCATGTGGAAGGGAGTGGGTTTGAGCCTCAGTGGAAGCATCTGTTGACTCTATGAACAGATACTACATTGTAACCGAGTCAGTAGAACTCAAAAAAAAAAAAACCTTGAAATAAAAGGTTGGGAAGTGAACAATAATACCGTGAAATTGATTTCAATGTAGGAAGGAGAATAACCTATGAAATTCCTACTTTATCCCTCTAAAAATATAGAATTTTTTATTTTTTCTATTAAGTTGAGACACATTTAACATTGGGGACCAAACTTGTCACTTTGCTCAAAACTAAGGGTTAAAATTGGATACCGTCAAAACTGAGTGATTGAATAAAAACTTAATTATTATAATTCAGAGACCAAAGATGTGATTTTTCTTAAAATTAATGTACTACTATTTTTTATTCAATAGAAGTTTAAACGGACGATTTTAATTGCAACGTACGTACTATAGTTGTTACGATATCTAACTTAAATAGATATATTTACAAATACCAACCAAACCACGTGAAATAAAAAATTAAAGAAAAATATTAAGACAACCAAACTCTTGTCCTAATTGTTTATTTATTTATTTTTTATTTTTCCTTCTCCTTACCTATAATCTATCATCTGAGTACCAATTGAGCTGTCCATGCGAACCAATTTTTATTTTTCCATATATGTATTTGCTTGCAATTCTTATTTAACATTTTCTAAGTTTTATTTTGCTAAACAAATGAGCTATTTATACACTGAAACAAAACCTGTAAACACATAAGGATTAATCACTTGAGGATGACAATCACCTTACAAAAATGATTATCTAACTAACTTATAAGAATTAATGCTAGTTATAACTATAAATTATGTCAATATTTTTTATGCGTGTGATTCTATGATGAAATAATACATTTTGTTAAATTCTGTGTTTAATTTACTTATTTTAAATGTGGTAATGATTTACTTTGATGAATTAGACATGCATATTAAACAAAAAGAAATTAAAGAATAAATAAATAAATATAGTATCAACTATCAAGCAAGTCGTGAGTGTCTCCCCTCAACATCACCATAACCATTGTTGTATTTACAAAAAAAAATAAAAAAATATTTAAGAATAATCATGACTATCTTGTTTAAATTTACGAAAAGTCATCGA
>CM008336.1:6838034-6848520 GCA_002525835.2 Ipomoea batatas
TATAAACATGTTCGCGAACATTATTAAACGAACACTAAAGGAGTTTGTTCGCGAACACTACTAAACAAACACAAACGAGCTTGTTCACGAACACTACTAAACGAACACAAACGAGCTTGTTCGCGAACACTTAGCAAACGAGCTTACCACTGTTCAGACTCTGTTCGTTTATTAACCGAGCTCTAAATTTTGTTTGTTAATGTTCGTTTACCTTAATAAACGAACATAAACAAACGCTTACCGAGCTCGAACACGAGTAGTTTGTCGAAAGCTCTGTTCGCTAACAGCCCTACCTACCGCTTGTGTATCTTGTAATGTTTGATTGTGCATTCACGACAGATAACTAATTGTACATTTTTGTAATTTTTATGTACTTACAATTGTATGTCTTGTAATGCATGATTCAACTACTTTCCATTGCATCTCCCTTCTCTCTGCCCGTATTAACATCTAATTTTATCACGTACTTTTGCCACTATTAAGCTATTTAACTAATTTCAACTTTTGGTTTTTTGTTGCTAACTTTTCAACCATGCATCTCAAGCAAAGTGGTAATATATAAAAAATTCCAAACAAAATATTTTGAAATTTTAATTATCAAGAGTCATGTCAAATATTCTTGCTAAGTCATTTAAGGAAAAGAACTCCAAATAACATAAATGGGTGTTGATGTACTCACGTATACATTTGTTTGGTGTTATGTCATGTTTTTTAGATCATTGGTTTTCTTTGGTGGAGATGGCCGATTTTATGTTGTTTGATTGACCGTACACAACTTCATCGTGCAGTGGGGTTTCAATCCGTTATACATTGGTTAAATCACAAATAATAGATGAAAAAAATATTTTAGTAATTGTAATTTAAAATTTTTTGAATAATTGTCATTTGAATTTATGAATTGAAAAAAAAAAAAGATGATTTTTTGAGATGTGTTTGTTGAAAATAATTTTTTTTTATTTGAGTACTACTGACTCTGTTACAATATAATATCTGTTCATAAGTACTTTTTCAACCCTACTGAAGCACAACTTTCTCAACCCTATTGAAGCACAAAAAGTCAATATTGCCTCCACTGAGACCCAAACTCACTCCCTTCCATATGGGAGTACAATCAGATGCCACTAAACCACCAGGTCTTGACATTGAAAATAATTTTGTTGAGAGAAATAATTAGGTCATTTTTTATAGCGTTACCAGATCTGGTATTTGTACGCTATGTAGATTATATTGCAAATAGAGTATATATTGTAGAAAGTAATGTAATATATTCTATATTGAAATCAATGAATTCAAGTACAAATTTACTAAAGTACAGGATTTGAGGTTGGTCAAAATAAATGAAAAATGAAGATTTGGATTCCCAATTAGTGGGAAGAGGTCTCCATTTATAGAGGTAAAGTAAGAAACATAATAGCATAATCACCTCAGGTCAATAGGTTTGATGTGGGCACGGGTGATGAAACACTCAAGTCAGTCGCAACACGTATTGACTATTGATATGATATTTGGAGTAGTAACAGTAAACTTGACCTATTTTGTTGACGGTGTCCCGTTTCTTAACCACAAAGATCGGCTAGGAAGAATATGAAGGCAACCGACACTTAAGTTATCGGAGTAGTAGACTTGTTGTATAATTCCATGAATCCTTAATTTGAATTTATTTCTCTTACTTTTGATGAATTATATTCCCAATAAATATTCTTTCAAAAAAAAATATTCCCAATAAATATAAATTTTTCGCAAGTCAAAACATATTCTTTTCACATTTTGAATTATTAAGTAAATTTGGATTTTCTTACTANGCCCGTGCCCCGTTTAGGCCCGCGGCCCGCAGGGCTTTGGCCCGCCCCGCCCCGCGAGCCCGTATTGACAGCTCTACCTACCGCTTGTGTATCTTGTAATGTTTGATTGTGCATTCACGACAGATAACTAATTGTACATTTTTGTGAATTTTATGTACTTACAATTGTATGTCTTGTAATGCATGATTCAACTACTTTCCATTGTCTCTCCCTTCTCTCTGCCCGTATTAACATCTAATTATATCACGTACTTCTGCCATTATTAAGCTATTTAACCGATTTCAACTTTTAGTTTTTTATTGCTAACTTTTCAACCATGCATCTCAAGCAAAGTGGCAATATATAAAAAAGAATTCCAAACAAAATATTTTTGAAATTTTAATTATCAAGAGTCATGTCAAATATTCTTGCTAAGTCATTTAAGGAAAAGAACTCCAAATAACATAAATGGGTGTTGATGTACTCACGTATACATTTGTTTGGTGTTATGTCATGTTTTTGAGATCATTGGTTTTCTTTGGTGGAGATGGCCGATTTTATGTTGTTTGATTGACCGTACACAACTTCATCGTGCAGTGGGGTTTCAATCCGTTATACATTGGTTAAATCACAAATAATAGATGAAAAAAATATTTTAGTAATTGTAATTTAAAATTTTTTGAATAATTGTCATTTGAATTTATGAATTGAAAAAAAAAAAAAGATGATTTTTTGAGATGTGTTTGTTGAAAATAATTTTTTTTATTTGAGTACTACTGACTCTGTTACAATATAATATCTGTTCATAAATACATTCTCAACCCTACTGAAGCACAACTTTCTCAACCCTATTGAAGCACAAAGAGTCAATATTGCCTCCACTGAGACCCAAACTCACTCCCTTGCAAATAGAGTATATATTGTAGAAAGTAATGTAATATATTCTATATTGAAATCAATGAATTCAAGTACAAATTTACTAAAGTACAAGATCTGAGGTTGGTCAAAATATATGAAGAATGAAGATTTGGATTCCCAATTAGTGGGAAGAGGTCTCCATTTATAGAGGTAAAGTAAGAAATATAATAGCATAATCACCTCAGATCAACAAGTTTGATGTGGGCACTGGTGATGAAACACTCAAGTCAGTCGCAACACATATTGACTATTAATATTATATTTGGAGTAGTGACAGTAAACTTGACCTATTTTGTTGACGGTGTCCCGTTTCTTAACCACAAAAATCGGCTAGGGAGAATATGAAGGCAACCGGCACTTAAGTTATCGGAGTACGTAGTAGACTTGTTGTATAATTCCATGAATCCTTAATTTGAATTTATTTCTCTTAATTTTGATGAATTATATTCCCAATAAATATAAATTTTTCGCAAGTCAAAACATATTCTTCTCACATTTTGAATTATTAAGTAAATTTAGATTTTTTTACTATCAAACCGTCTAAAGATCAAGTGAAGTGAACATATTATAATTTTATTTGAAGGTCAAATCTAATCATTTATTATGTTGGATGATGGCATTCAACATTAAATGCACATTTGAGTTGTAATTGCATGATTTCTCGTAAATCAAAGTAAAAAAATAAAAAAATAAAAAAATAGTAGAGATAAAAACTATACCTTGGGAAATTACCAAAAGGTGGAGGAAAAAACCCAGCATATTAGGTTTACTCTAAAACCAATAATTTTGAATAATTACTAGCACAATAAAATATGAAAATAGTGAAAAGTGGCTTATCATCCATCACAATTATTGGGATGACACAAATTGAAGTTCATTTCAAAAGACAAGTAAGTATGGCCGTATGGGGTAGGGGAGTAAAAGTACGGAACAAAGAAATCATAACTATAAAATCTCAAATTTTCGATTGTGGTACTAAAAAAGTAGTTTGATATTTAGAGTTTGCATTTAGAAATTAAATTTTGAACAAAATTTATGATCAATTTACGTATTCAAAACATTAAATCTTTTTCTAAGACTCAATATTCATATTCTACAAAATAAGACTGATTTAGTGAATTTCGATTTTCTCTTGGGTGCAAATGTCGAGCCCACCACATCGTATGTGACAAATTATACTGTGGACCAGGTCTGCCTTGCATTATATATCCTGATCCAAAAATAACTTTTAGATTCTATATTTATAGTTAACACATTATGTACATGTAGTTGACAATTTCTATATATGTAGCTATCATATTATGTATCAGCAAATATCAAGTTATTTGTTTACATGTACAAAAACTGTTAACTGTAGAAACAGAATATGTTAACTGAAAGTATAAATTTTTTTATCAGGATTCATAATGTAATATAAACCATGGTCCATAACAATTGATGGTATGTATGTAGTATGATTTGGTTACTAGACCAAACAAACAACCTAAGCTCAGGTCACCATTCTCGATTGAGAATCGGCCACGTTCCTCGTTATTTCTCGTAACCCCCGGCACATACCTTATCATCGCTATTCTTCCTAACATTAATTTTACAACCAAGTTACATTGGCACATGTATTTGACTCCAATTATTGTGTCAATGAATAATAATAATAATTGAAAAAGGTGGGGGACGATTTTTAAATTTTTTTTTTAATTTTATTTTCTTCTTCTTTTTTGCTGATCTCTCAGCTCCTCCGATCCATATATATATATATATATATATCAGAAATTGAAAATTGTTCAACTTGCCAATAAGCCGACAAGTCCAGATGGGATAGGAAAAATCCAGGAAGAATCTTGCTATTTGTCTAAGTTGGTAGAGGACACTAAAGGGTTGTCACTTTTGTCATTCCTCAATCAGTGCGGCAATGGAAACTATATGACTTAGATAAGGCCCTTATCCCACTTTTGTTGATTTATATGTCACTAATTTTTATTATTTTTGGATAAATATAACATGTCTTTTATGTTCATCACATAATTAATTGATTTTTATTCGTTTTCAAAAAAAAAATTGATTTTTATTCGAACCATATAAAAATGGTCACAACCCTATATATAAGGTTTCTTTCTGTAAAAGATTTTCAACTATCAATAGCTTAGAGGACACTAACTTTTAGTTTAAAAGTGATATGTTTTACTTTGAAAGTTGTTATTTTAAAAGTATTACCTTTAAACTGAAAAGTATATGATTGTTTTTGACAAATATTTAGTTCACAAGAGTGACAAATTTGTTAGCAAATATGACTGTCATGCAAATTCAAAATTGTACCAACCTTAAAGACTCACATCTAATTACTATACTACAATGCTAACAGATGATAAGTTAGGTGTCCTGACCTTCCATTCACCCAAGATGTGTTATTGAGAGGCACCACTAAACATGGTGGCTGGGTCACCCCTCCCAAATGTCAAAAAATTAAAAATAATTATTGCTTTAAAATTATTATTACCCTTTTTTAAAGAAAAATTATAGTATTTATTTGTTGCTTTTTAACAAGTATTCAATTTTCAATTAGAAAGCAATACTTGTTATTTCGAAAGTATTCTTTTTTTGTTAAAAGTGATAGGTTTTGTAATATTTGGCTCTAACATATTTTTGTTCATGAACAAACTAAAGATTCATAAGATAGTTTCATATATATATATATAAGGCTATCCCTAGTTGTTTTTCATTGTAATAATATCTAAAGGTATAGTCCACTTTACCAAAAAAAAAGTACTGAATATTAAATGTTTAGTCTATTTTTATAACAATTTTCTTGTGGTAAATGTCAACCGATATACAAATAAATAAATATGTTCAGTCGTAATCGACTTGGTCAAGTGTACGTATAGTATGTGTTACTCATAAAGTCCCTAATTTTTAAGAACTCATCATTACCTAGAAAATTGAAAATTATATACGCATTTTTAACAAAAAATGTTATCGCCAATACACATTATGTAATTTCGGAAGTTGACAATACACACAAAATTCAGTAAATCAACACTGAAAATAGAAGTTCAACACGGTTCAATATAATAAGATTAAGGTATGAAATATTTAAAATTTAATCAATTAATATATTGATATAGTAATTGAGTTTAATCATTTCTAACACATTGATATATGAATTAGGTTTATTTGGATAAAACTTTTAGTAAACTTTTAATTGTTTATGTGGTTACTAAAGCAACTATCTAACCAACTTGATTGGGTTGCCTTGTTATTACAAGTCATTTGGTTGCAAGGGGAAATTAGGGGGAAAATATGTAATTTCATGGAAAAGAAATAAGGTACGTCCAAATTCCATTGTTTGGTATAAAGGAATAGAATTACTCAGAATTTCAATTATAGTACTTGGAATATATGAGAATTGACAAGGAACAAGTGATATAAAGATTAAAATGTCCTTGTGTAATAATAATAATAATAATAATAACACCACTACACCACCACCATCACCACTGCTGCCACCACCGCCATCGTCGCCGTCACCACCACCGCCACCACACCGGACACCACTACCATACTACCACTTATTATTATTGTTGTTGTTGTTGTTGTTGTTATTATTATTATTATTATTATATAACAAATAACACCACCACCACCACCACAATACCACCACGGCAGCACTATCAACACCACCAACACCAACACTTGGTTAATTGGTTAGTAACATTTGCTCGTAATTGTAGATTGCAGACTTTGGTTAGTTATTTTGATATCTTATTAGTTATATTTATTATATATAAAATTGTTATATTATTATTGTTATTATTATTATAAATGTTATATTCTAAAGAAAAAAAATTAAAATATTTTTTGAATATCTGTTCATACATACTTTCTCAACCTGTTGAAGCATACAAAGAGTTAGTATCGCCTACACTGAGACTCGATCTCATGACCTCCCGTATGGGAGAGCCACTATATGTCATTTGAGCACAAGACTTAAAACATTTATCTATACAATTCTGCTCATTTTCTTTAAAAAAAAAAAAATGAACCAAATACATCAAAATAGATTTCTACTCCATAGAATGCAAACAAACACTGAAAATGAAAATATTTTCTGAAGAAATGACTCATTTTTCAAAAGTTATTTTCCTCGTTTCCAAACACAACCTAAATAAATAAAAAATTAAAAAAATTCACACACGGCACAAATATAGTAAGTTAAAATTCAAATTCAATTCTATCTCTAATTTAAAAACTAGACCTCTTGATCGTCGAAGTTTCTTCTCAACCAACTCAATCAACACCCGTTGATATATACTGTACCAAAATAATTGGTAAAATATAAATACAAAAAAACAAAAGCATATCCATTCATTGATAAAATATGTCCAGATAATATGTATCTAAAGCAGCCAACAATATCCTAGTTCGTGGGATATACTCCTCAGCTCGATCAATACATCATTTGATTCGATATGATATATGGTGGTCAATTTTAGGGAGCTACTGTCCTTAGTACGTACTCTCCTCGTTTTCATTGCTTTAATTTTGATACGGACATTCATACACTTATACATCAATTTTCTCCGCACTAAAAAAGTTTTATGTGACGAATTATTGAAATTAAAGAATAATGATAAGATCGAATTAAATTTGTCATCTCTCAATATGAGAATTATTTATAATGAATTATTAAAATAAAGTTTTATTTGTTGAGTAAGATGTCAAAATTTTTAACAGGATAGATGGGAGACATAGTGATTTGAAGATTTAATAAACTAAATCAGACACAGCATACGTGATAGAATCGAGTGATTTAACAGGAGTGAAGCTTCGGTATAATTTACGTAGTTTCATGTTTCTTGAGTACACACAGCCTTTGAGACATGGGTCCTGTATATCTATCCCTTTGTACCTTAGTCCTTGCTTGGGAGCTTCATTTTGTCCTGCAACTTTATTATGTTCTCATTTTCAATAATGGGCTAGCTTGATTATACGTACAAAGATATTTACACTATTTCCTATTAAGTGACGGCTATTGCTCGACCCACAAGTTGTTGATTTTTAACATCGGTGACTAGGCTTAGATTAGTCTGGCGAAATTGAGATTACATTTTCTCAAGAGTCAATACTACTCTCACCGAGACTCGAACCTAGTTATAACCTCCCATTTAGGAGAGTCACTTCGTGCCATTAGACTGCAAAGTCATTGGCATTCAATTTGTGTTATTATTATATAAAATATTAAAATCTATATTATATTACAAAAAAAAAATTATAAGTTTTCCCTTTTTCATGCTGCTGCATATAGTGAATCCATTCTCATTTAAAATAATATACCAACAATCTGTAATCCAATGAAGTAAAAGAATTTGGTATATATATTTTAAATAAAGTATTAATTCAAATTTTATGAATAAAGTATTAAGTTTAATTTCGGGATAGATCTTTAAATTAGATCCCACAAAAAAAAAACAAAAAAAAACTCAAACTATTATTTTGACAGAGAAATATATATACACACACATACATTGGATCTAATTTAACTTATCATGCAGTCAAACCAAACGGAACAGGTTGCATCATGCAATGTACAAATTTGAAAAGCTGATTTAATTTTCCACTTGTAGTGGAAGTTTAGATGAGACTGCAGCAAAAAATGGGTCATTTTAGCCACTGGTCCAAACCACTCTTGCGTTGTCCAAAGTTTTGAAGTAGTGCTGACAGCTACAATAGTTATATCATGCACCCGTCACAATTTACATATTAAATATTCAGTATGTATGTAACTTGTGCAAATTTAATTGTAAACGTTCAGTATATAAATTATGAATATTTTATATGTAAATTGTGTATTTTAAACTCGGGTCTAAATGATAATTTTCCTGACATTATTTAAATTGATTTTGGCCGTGATGGCCCATTGGCGAGAGGTCCCACATGGCGCCTCTAGGATGGTTGGTCAATCCAACCGTCTATCACCAAGGACAGACCCAGAAATCATATGAGAGAGGTAAAGTTTAAAAGACATTATATTAGAAATGTAATGACAAAATATCAAATACTCATAAAGAGGTTCAAATATAAAATATATTATAATTTATAAATACAATGGATCTATTATAATTTTTGATGCAGTCAAACCAAGCGGAACACGTTACTTAAAATATTTGTTCATGGCTTCATGCAATGTACAAATTTGAAAAGTTGATTTAATTTTCCACTTGCAGTAGAAGTTCAGATGAGACTGAAGAAAAAGATGGGCCATTTTAGTCACTGGTCCAAACCACTTTGCATATATAGTCCAAAAAGAAGATATAAGGAGTTGAGCTTTCTTGAATCTTGACTATCCTTCTTTCCATTTAGGAGCACTAAGGAACCAAAATTGACAACCCAAAAAGAGTGGCGGAGTAAGTAGAATATAATTCGTGTATTACATTATGCGCTTTGAGAATTTTTATATAAGAATAGAGTTTATCTTGTGCAGGCTCTCCTGGTGACTAGGAAAGAAAATGGGCAAATATTGAATTTGAGCATGATTGCTATATTTTGATGCTTTAATTAAATATGACGAGTGACAAAGAATTGTGCATGTACAAACATGTACACGTAATTATTTATATATTCGCTCGAGCAAAATTTTACTTTTACTCGACAAAACAATATATGTATTCATCTATATCTTGTTCCGCAATAATCGTTGCTTTCTCAGTGGATAGTCTATTGACTTGTCACTAGCATTTGGGAAGATCTTTCGGAGGTGGCAAAAGAGACTCATTCGGACCCTTGCCATTATCGACTAGGAATGCCATTTTTAGCCCCCACGTTGTGTGCACCTCCAAATGACAATGCATAAACCAAACCCCTGCAATTTCATCAATAATCTAAATTAAGCAACATTCTCGAGTGATGCATTATTACTTAATTTTTATATCAATTGATAAAATGTACCTGGATTATCAGCTCGAAATCTTATAGCGACCCATCCACCAGCTGGAACGCCAATGGTGTTCCTCTCAACCGGGTCAACAAGATTGAAATTATTCGGGTCGGTTTTCGGGTTAAAGTTCCCAATTCCTCGACCCACGGCGAAGAAGTTGAACCCATGCAAATGGATCGGGTGATTCTCCGGGGCTATAATTCCGGTATCCTGTAACACCAATTGAACCGTCGCATTATACGGCAGCCTATACACCTTTGTCCCGGTCGTCGTCTGCAAATTCGCCGGTCCGGCGCCGGTGTAGTTAAAAACAAACGGCGGGTTCCCGGGAAAATCCGTCGTGAAAACCCCTTTTAGGTTAAAGAAATGCGCCTGCAAGAGCGCCACGGTGGGCATGACGAAAGTGACGTTATTCACGCTGGCCACGACCCGGCTCCCGTTGGCGGGTTTGCAAGACGGGCACGGGTTGAGCCCGAGCCCGACCGTGAAGAAGAGCGAGTGGTCAACGGTTTGCGGGACTCGGGCCGGGTATTGATTCGAATTTAGGCTCCGGAGAGCGTCCACGAAGTTGTTGGCCACCGGGGTGGCGTTTTTCGGCGGCGTAGAGGTGAGGACGGTGCGGAGGCCGGAGAGGGCGCCGGAATAGTGGAGCGTGGCGGTGGCGGTCTGGTTGTCGACGGCGATGGGAGCGTCCATGAAGGGAGACGCCGCCACCATGTACTTGCCGGAGCCTTGATTGGCGGTTACTATGACGTTGGTGGTCTGCCCCGGCGCAATCATTATGGTGTTGGTTTTGAAGGGTTTAACGTAGGTGGCGTCGACCTCGACCACGGTCATTTGATGTCCGGCAATCTTGAAG
>CM008336.1:6902216-6914776 GCA_002525835.2 Ipomoea batatas
ACTTTATTTGGTCAATATACATTAAATTATGCTTCAATTATATTTAATCATTTACCCTATCTAAAATTCTAAATTAGTACTTATACAATTATTAATCATGCCATAATTATTAACCAAATTATCAACAAAACTTTTTAATATATAATATGAATTTTACAACTATATATATATATATATATATATATATATATATTGCTCAATAGCCATTGAGCTTATCTTAACTACTATAGCTACAATGAGTCAGATTCTTAAAGAGTATAGCAGATAAATCAAGTAGTCTAAGGATGGGGACCAATATAATGTTAGTGTCATAACTAATTGTGTTTAAGGTGATTAAGGACGAAAGGGCCGCCCTTTTGTCTGTTGAGTGCGTCAATTACGTACCTCCAATATGTCCTCTCCATTAGACGACTTAGCTTGCAGTAGTCAAGTCGTCTCAGATCAATAATGTGGCATCTATCCCATAGTTCACATGCATACATGCTTCCTCGTGCCAACCTATTTGGGTGCCTGCTCATGTGATGCCCAAACCAAATCATACTCACTAATGTCGTTATTCTACTAATGAACCCAAATAATCATAATATATTATTAGTTTTATGGGGTTGCAAGGAACAATGTCATTATTTGTGCATGTTAGATTGTTCGTGTAGGGTATTAGGGTTATCTCATAAGACTAATTGAGTATGTGGAAAAATTTTACAAATTTAATTAGATATCACTGCTCTACAATCTCTTGCGAAGTTGTTGTGGAATCATATCATTGTCTACCCTTTGAGAAGTTAGGTTGACGCTCATAGAGTCATCATATATAGCATCCTTTCTATTCGATCGGCTCACACTCTAAGCCCGGCAAGATTCCTGATTTCTGAAGGCCGGGTTGGGAAAATGAAACAAGAAAGATGAAAAACGTAATTAAAACGAAAAGGATCAAAGATTTACTTGGTTCATCAATGTGCATATGTCTATGGAGCAACAGGGTTGTTCTTTTGTTAATTATGATGGTAAAACATCCCGGACTAAATGTATCGTAACCCTAATGATACATTGATAAAATTGTCCATGTACTCACTTTGGAGATAGTTGCAAGATATCAAGGAACAACTATGTGCAAACTGAAATGATAAAGCATTAACTAAGGCAATTAACAAACAATAGTAAAATTAAAGGCTTGAACTAGGTCATTTAAGTGTTTATGATATAGTGTATCACTAGTGAGAATGCATGTAATGCATTGACAATAAATGGAATTAGGGAGATGCTACTAGGTGCCAACGTCACTCTCGTGGTCGTTGAACTCTCAATTAGCTTCAATCCCCACTCTCGTAGGGTGTTGGACTTTCAATTAGCTTTAATTCCTACTCTCGTGGTTGACATCACGGTCCACACAATAATGATTGCTTGAGGTATTGGTTGAATATTAATTAGGAGGGGAGAGGGCTGATGTCGGCCAGCAGAGTATTGGGCCATTAAATGGAGATAAACTCAGCTCTCATGGCTTTTGATATTTTAATCTGCCCATTTGTAACTATTTAAGATATAAAGTCCCTCCCTTCATCACGACGGTGACAGTCAAGAAAAAGAAAGTTTTTGGCATCTGTAGTCTTTTTCATTAATCAAACATGTCATTAATTCTTTGAAAAGTCAATGGCAATCATGACCTTGGACCCCACCAAGCAACCTCTCATTCAAATTTCCTAATTTCTTTTTCTTCACATCAAATTCCAATTTAGTCCTTGTGTTATTACCCCCTTTTTATTTATTTATTTATTTATTTATTTATTATTATTATTATTATTATTATTATTATTATTATTATTATTATTATTTATGGACTTTAAAAAAAACTTAAGCGCTCAAGAGTTGTATCTTTCTCGTTCAATATGACAATAAAAATACATCAATCCACCGAAGATCCAAAACTCTCTAACATGTCAAAAAGAGCAAGAGGCAATAAATTAAATCTTCAACATGGTTCTATCTATTAAACAATTGTTAACTATGTTTTTTTACTCGATTTGAATAAAGTAATTATTGAATTGTCACTCGACACCCATATTGTATAAAAACTTTCAATTATTCAGTATGCTTTTAATTTTTTTTTTAATATCAATTTGTATCTCGTATTTATTTGTCTCAAATAAATCAACTACTAATATAACTTGCCACTAGTAAAATATTTTAAAGAGTGATATAGTTGAAAATTTATTAATACTGTATGGGTGGTTGATCAATAGTTTATTTGTTTGGACCATACTAAAAACTTATATACAATTAATAATTTTTTTAACGGATGAATTTACAATTAAAAAAAATTGACAAATTTGACAAGCATAACATAGCATTAGGAGTGGGATTAATTTGAATTATCCCAACTAATACCCAAAACTCAAATAGAATTTTAAATTTTGGGTGAACTTGAATAGTTATCTGTTAATTTGGATATTTTAAATTTTAATATATCCAAATATAAATTTGGTTGAATATTGAGTGTTAAAAAAATGCGTGTATTGGATAGATCTTGTTCACCACACAAGAAAGTTAAATCGTATGAAAATCATGTTTCACTCATTTATCACCCCTTTCCGACGTGGTATACCATATTGTAATTGCTAATTGTCATCATTACACTAATGAACCTTCTAATGAGACTTTAATTGATTTCCATGGAAGCAAGTTTGTTTGGATGAGTCATTTTTCAATTTTTTCTTGTCTACCAAGTACACCAACGATAATACTCCACGAAAATCTTTGCTCCCCGGCTTTGCCCCTTTAAGTGAGGCTACTTTTATCATTAAAAAGGGAAAAAAAGTTTGAAAGCTTTTTGATGAGTTAAGTATTAAGATATTCCAACTCAACAATTTAAAATAAATTAATAATATTGAATATAGCTCAAAATATCATTCAAATTCGATGTCAATAATCGAATTAAATTTCAATATTAACTATAATAATGTTACTACATACTAGTTCGATTCTTATATATGTTAACCTCTGATGTTGTATGCAAAAGAAATTATTAGTAGTTTTGCATTATTAATTGGTTGTCACGTCGTGTAGGGTTTGTGTCGTATCAAATAAATGTATATAATTGCCGTTGTTATTGTCGACACCTTTTTTATTTACGGAAAAATCTACAATGAGCATGTGTCTTATGCCTTAGTTGAAGCCTACCTTGTAATCCTAGCTAACAAAAAAAATACAGAGACGTAACCATCCCTATTTAAGTGGCAGACTCAGCTCAAATCAAGAGGATCAACAGACATATTTTACATGAAGTCAAATTTGAAATTTAGTGGTTACCAAACTAAATGTCCAATCAATTTAACTGAGGTTACACCTGTTATGAACACGTTGTTCAGATACATGTTAAATATTCAAGACGAAGGTAGTGGAAACTCTGGAAATGAGTGAAGAGTACGTAGTCGGATGTAGCAGTAGTTGTTTTGTCGATGATATGAGTATAGCACATGCCTACTGTCCTTCCATCATCCTCGTCCAGAAAAGGCAGTTGTTCATCCGTCGCCAGCGTGGATTTCCGACTCAACATGTTATCTTTCTCAGTCCTCTCCCTGCTGCAGGCCGTTCAGCCGCTAATACCTGTCGATCATCGGGCACACATGCACTATACAGAATATGAATATTACAGTACTCAAAATCTATTATTCGTAACACAAAAATTATTTAATATAAAAATGTTACTAAGGACAAAAGTACTATAGCTTATTTCAGTTTACAAATAAACTATAAGTCCTCTTTAGTAGGATGGAGGGTTTAAATTAATAGATTATTTTGAAATGTTATCTAAGTAGCATTTCAAAATAAGCTCATGACTTTTTATTTTTAAATTTTCTTTTATTATTCCGTAATTTATAAAAATTACATAATCTACCTTCATTAATCAAAATTTTAATATTTTAATTTATCCTTTTATGTTTTTTTTTTTACACTTTACCAAATACTTTAATTTCAATTATGTAGCGTATTAGCTACTAGCTTTTCAGCTAGGCATATCAAACAAGACCTAATAGTTTTTTCGGGTGGGAGTGGGGAATCAAGGGCCCACTACCCACTCACATACCTCCGCCCCTAATGGAGTGTTGGCAATAAATTTTTTTATTATTTTAATGCATATTATTCTAACTCATAAAATTCAGTGACGTCGTTTTGAATTGTCATTCACATAGGCCACAGCGGTATGTGTACCACGGTCCACAGGCACATAGCAAGCACGCAACATGCACATAACAAGCACATGCTTGCAAAAATTAGAGTTCTTGCGAACAACTCCAACTATCTCTCCCCTCAACCACCTCATGCTCTCTATCTTTCACAGCATGCAATAAATAGCTTAACAAAAAATCTTCATTAAACTTGCCTTTATTGGAGATTTTTTATGTCGACAAGTCCTGTAGTCCATGGTCCATACCATATATGATATATAAATATATAATTAATATAATATATATATATATGACTGATGAGGAAATGCAAGACTTGGAAGAAGGAGAACCGAATGATAAAGAATTTTTTTGTGAATGAAAATAAGTGTATAATAATTTCCACTCAAACGTTTGATGATGCATGTGGTTGAATATATGCCGGGGAATGCATCATTGCTGGGTTTGAATAAACACGACGATTAAGAGCGTAATGGGAGGGTACGCTGAACTTTCGATCTGAATATCTGATGATCTGGATTAATAATTAATTAAAACTATTTTTTTTTAATAATTTGAAATATTATATGGATAATGTCTGTCTGATTTCATTGGTTACATATCGCCGTCGCATTAAAGTCTCCGACCTCGTCTGATCTGCCCTAATTACAACATGGAGTCCCCCCTTGCTCACCATTCAGTCATTCACCACAATCATTATATTTGTGTGGATTACTAGCTTAGCTTCCTCTCTTAGCTTTCCTATATATACACCTTCCCTCCCATCTTCCTGGACCACCCAAAACTTACCAGAAAAAGCCTTATTAGCTTCTTCATTTCTATCTCCTTCTCTCTCTCTATACATACTAGCTAGTAAGTATATATGTAATCATGTTGCATATATTCTTCATTACTACTCACGCATGCACTTCATTGTTAATAAGGGTATATAGAGCGAGCAATCCGACCAAATTGGTCAGACTATTACCCAGTTACAAACTTGACTTCTTGTGGAAGCAATCTATTAGCCTTCTTAAATAGCCTAGGCTGGCTTATCTTTTTGTGGTCTTTTGGGCAACCTAAGGTCACAAGATGAGTTTTGCACACTGTCAGATAGTGACTGTGATGCAACCTCATAAGGAGTGTCTAAGTGGATGAAATATATATGATTTTCATACTTAGACAGTCACGGGTTTGATGTGTCTTGTGTGAAAGTACACGCTAATGTTGTCAGATAATGACATTTTTTGTGGTGGTGGTGGTGTGTAACTGTGTATTATATATTGTGATTGAATGTCATTATTGTTCTTGTCTCAACAGGATTGCTCGAGGAAATTAAGCTCACTCATGGAATCTGAACACCATCTGTTACAAGAGGTAAGATATCATATGACAAATTTTTAATGATTATATTTCTGGTTTTTCAAAATAGTTCCATCTATATATATCTGGCTATCTGCTACTATACTGGCCTGTGCACATGCATGGTACTACTTACTCGTCGATGTTGGTAGAAACTGCAACTTCTGGACATTGAATATATATATATATATTTATAATCATATTCTAATAGATAAGAAATCTTTAATAAAAATCCCACATAATTAAAAATATTTTAATTGTATATATTAACCAAGCCTATAATTTTTATTTTTTTTTAATATTGTAAAAATTTTGATTTTTTTTTAATGTTAAAACAAAGTATTATTGACGGGATCACAAGAAGCGCTCTTCTTCTAAAATGCCCCCATTGAAGCAGACAAGAAAACTGAAAAAGTAAAAAATTGTGCCAGAAACATGTGCAGCCCCTAGAATTTGGTCGTGTACCCATTTAGGATTATAGATTTTAGGTTCACAAGTATTAGGATGATAAATAGGTAAATAGCTCAATTTTATGTCCTAATTGTAATTATAATAGAATAGCAATATAATTTTAATTTTAGTTGTTCAAAACAAACATAAATAGTTCTTAAATTTTTAACCACCACAAGTTAAAAATTAAAATCGCAATTTAATTATGACTTAGAGATTAAAACTATTACATGCATGGACACAGGGGCTTTCATATCAGATAGTCAATACTTGTCCCATGGTACTTAGACATACATATAATGGGTGATTGGTGATGAAACACACATTAAAAATTCTCATAAAATAAAGTAATTATTATTAGGATTAGAATGAACTTTGAGGTAAATCAATCCACTTTTCATGACATGAGATTGACTCCTATCATTCAATTGCATTCGTCACATATAATAAACATGTTAATTCTAAAAACCAAAATATAAAAAAATAAAAAACATGTTCATTTAATGGTGTGGGATATGTTTTTGCCTGGTACTCTGGTAGTGGACTAGGTCAAGGATTAAACACACATGCACCATTCAGTTGTGATAGATGGATGGAATTGAAAGGGCCTCAGATGGTCCTATTGGTGATGGAGTATTATATGCATGTTTGAAGAACTTAATTCTGATTCAGATCAGTTCCCACTACACCCTCATAAACACCTCCTTCACCCCACGCCTTACCTCCCGTGGGCAAGATTATCGTACTTAAAAATTACGAGTTTAATTCTGGTTAACATCCACGTGATTAAACATGGTCTTTATGGTGCGTGCATTTCATTTCTCTTGTGCATAGTTAGCAGGTTATTATACAAGAATTTATTTGACCTTTTACGCACCTTTTGGTAGACAGGTAGTGACTACAAGTTTCTCTTGTTACTAAAAATAAAAAAGTAACACCCACCCACCCCAAAATGGGTGATCAAATAAGTGGAACATGACTATCGTATCTGAAGTCACGAGTTTGATTCCCGTCAACACTCTCTCGATCAAGCTATCGCATTGAGTTTTCTTAGTACAATTTACATCTCGTGTAGTTGCACAAAGTCTTCCTAGTGTGCTTTTTTTTTTTTTACTCATGATTGGTAATACATAGGCCTTGTTTGGTAACATAGTTAGCTTATAAGTCAATTTTAACTTGTTTGACCACTATTAACTGTTTGACTTGGTTAAACGATCAATATGAGTGTTTGGTTAATAAGCTTTTTATAATAGTTTAATTTATTGTTTCAAAACCTTAAAATTCAAAAAACTGCTCAAAAAAGCTTTTTCGATCAGCTTTTTGAGAAAATAAATTGTACCATACCCTTAAATGTCATTTTTCATATAGTCGGCTAATAGTTAATTTATCAAACATCTTTAATTCTATAACCAGCTAATTCTATCCGTTAGTAAAGCCCACCAACCCGATCCACTAAAAGCTATTTGTCAAACGTCGCATAATTGTGAATTATTCATGTTTCACATATCACAATCTATACGACTATTACATAAAAATGATATTGTTATTCCTTATTTTCATCTTATCAAAAAGAAAATAGAAAATTAAAATAATTAAAATTAACCATGTTTCTTCGCTAGATTACCTGAGTCCTAGCTAGGTATCTAGCTATATATACTAGGTCGTGTTGTTCTAATGATAATAATGATCAGCTAATTCCACCACCTTTCCTCTATGATTCTCAAGTCTATATAGCTTGTAGTGATCTACATACATACTTGAATTGTAGCCTGCAATCATGGGAGAATCGTCATCTGTTGAACCGCCATTTGAGGCGACATACAAGAACCTTTTCCGCGACGCCCAAGTACTGAACCAAGCTGTCGAGGAGGAGCGGGAGCTGCCATTGATAGACCTTTCGGAGCTGAACCGAGGAGAATTTAGCAGGGAGGAGTGCAAGAGAAAGATGGCTAGAGCTTCGCGAGAGTGGGGGTTTTTCCAGGTGGTGAACCATGGGGTTTCCCGGGAGATTTTGGAGAAGATGAGATCAGAACAAGTGAAGCTTTTCAGGAAGCCTTTCCAGGAGAAGATGGAGGACCGGAACCTCAACTTCTCCACCGGGAGTTACCGCTGGGGGGCTCCCTCCGCCACCTGCCTCCGCCAGCTCTCTTGGTCGGAGGCTTTTCACGTGCCGTTAAGCGATATCTCCGGCGGCTCCGTTTCTCGCCCAAACAACCTCAGGTGTGGACGTAGTACTAAGTTTCATTACAATCGTTTGTTTAATTACCAAATTCTACGTACACATTAACTAATTAATACTCGCCTTAAGGGCAGCTCAAGTGGTAAGAGAGTTACACCTGCAGCTGAGAGGTCGTGGATTCGAATCTCAAACCCTTAGGTTTGAACCGGTTAGCTATGGGTAACCCATAGGCGAGGGTTTACTCCTTTACTCACACAGTCAGGAGTGGAGTTTACCTCGTTAATCCACAAAAAAACTAGGTCGCCGCGGATTAGCTATTTTTTTTTGTTTATTGCGAAATAATCCTAAATTATTCAAACTCGAAAATATTTTTTAGATTAATATTTAATATTTTAGTATTAACTATTAAATTATTAAATAATTTATAGTTATTAGTCTTAAAAATTTTAAATTTTTAAACAAATTTATAAAAAAAAAAAAAAATACACGGGCGCCTAGCTAGGCGGTGATTAATCGGCACCTAAGCGCCCTAAACATTAACCTTCTCCAAGCACTCGAGAAGCGCCTGACGATTTTTTCAGCAATTTTGAACTAAACAACATAAAGATGAAAATTTGCACCCGGCCATTTCATTGTAAGTTGATATTTTTTGATTGATGGTAAGTAATTAACTTAGAGATGACGTTAAGTACTTAATATCTATAGATATTTATAGACATCTTATTCATTTGTATAGGGTTTGGGTATATATATAGTACAAGTAATACAAGTACTACTTTACCCGTGATAGGTTTAGTAGTACTTGTACCCTCAGGAGTCGCGGTACAAATTACCCTATAATTTTATAGGGTTGGGGTACAAGTTAGACTAATTTTCTTGAATATCCAATTCATTTATATTTTTTTATTAAATCTCACCCGTGACCAAGCTGGAAATTTTGTGTGTATAGTATGCTTTGGGTGATGATACATGAGTCAAATATGAATGTAAATTACTCAGGGGTGACAATAGACTAATTTAGTAAATTTTAATGTTCATAAAATTCTAATGTTATTATATGGTTTATCTTTGTTATTTTAATTTGATACAATTTATGGAGATACTAACACTTAATTGAAATATTAAAATGTTAAAGAAAAATTTAAATTAAATAAAATTTTATTGAGTTTTAATATACAAATAATTCTAATTAATTGATTAATTTATTATCTACGGATAATCAAAGATTAAAATATATATATACACGATGGTAAGTTTAGACAAGTTGATTGAGTGATGGATGTAGATCAGAATATCTCAAACCACACCCCACCATTAGCTATTGTTAACCATATATATATATATATAATATATTTAATTTAGACTATCAATAATAACATCTAGTTTATTTAGCACATTCGTGTAGGTTTACAGATATCTCAATCAAAAAAGTAACAGTAAAGTAGGAGATGAATAGGAAAAAGTTTTTCTTTTAAAGAAAATATACAATAGATTATCATATTTATGCTGTACTTATTTAAAGGTGTCAAATAAACAAATTTAAATTTTCTATAATTATACAATTCAAATCAAGAATATCAATAAACAACTCACATAAAAAGTTAAACTTAAAGCTTTATAGTTTCTAATTAAGTTAATTAACTATCCGACCAGATTGTCTCCGATCGTGTTATATTTTGATAATATTTTGTTGTGCAATTGATGTGTCTTAGAATAAAAACATTATCCTTTTTTCCAAAAAAATAATCAAAACATTATCCTGTCCGGAACATTGATTAGCTAGAATAGTAATTTGGATTGAAAATTGCAAGGCATCCAGGCAATCTCTTGCTGAAACCTTGACTTAATTGGTCAAGCAGTAGTGTGGGCATCACCACGTTAGGCCTAATAGCTAGCTAGGCCCCTGGACAACTAGGAAGATTCAAAGTTGGAAAGCGAAGTAACTATGGAAGTTTGTGGCGTACTGCATTACTAGATTATATTTTCTTGTCAATTTAAGATATATAATTGAAGATCAGAGTACGACGTACATGGAACATGGGAAGTATCTGTCTTCAAATTTGCAGGAATAAATAAGGATAGGATGTGTGTACTTTTGAAAGTGACCATGAACAGTATTGGTATTTTGAGAAAAACACGATATCTTTGCTACGTGTCGAATTCACACCAACTGTATGATACAAGATTTTACCTTTTAACTAAGCAAAGTTACTTTCACTGAATCTATTTGTTTAATACTGTGACGAATTGAATTATATTCCATTATAATTTATCTAACCTTATTTTATATAATGTTGGGTATAGATTAATATAATGTTGTTAGGGTAATGCTAATTGATTGTAAGTTGAAACATTAATTTCAGCTCGACGATGGATGAGTTTGCAACATCGTTGTCTGATCTAGCACAGAGGTTGGCAAGAATCTTGGCGGAGAAACTGGGGCACAAGTCCACATATTTCGAGGAAACATGTTTGCCAACCACCTGTTACGTTCGAATGAATAGGTATCCGGCGTGCCGGATTCATGACAACGTCTTCGGACTGACGCCGCACACCGACAGCGACTTCCTCACCATATTACACCAAGATCTGATCGGAGGGTTGCAACTCGTGAAAGACGGCAAATGGATCTCCGTCAAACCCAACCCCGAGGCACTCGTCATAAACATTGGAGATCTATTTCAGGTATATATGCCCACTCAGTCATTATACCGTGGACCATGGTCCATAATGCATTGTGGACCATGGTCACGACTGATACTTTAGTTGTGTTGAAATACAATTACAGTTGTGTTGAAAGAGAACTGCAGTTACGCGGAACAGAGGTCATTCCATCTGTCTGGACCTGCAGTTTTGTTGAACGGATGAACAACCTCTATTCTGCGCAACTACAGTATCAGCCATGACCATGGTCTACAGTATAATTTGCGATGCCTACTACTAGTCCACTACTAGAAACCTCGAATTTTTTATAGAGATGAAGTTTCCGACCACTTTAGTAATTGCAGTGTGTTTTGGTGGTAACGAGGAAACCCCACAGTTTATGATCTTAACTGCTAAATTAAAAGACCACAATATAGTAAATTAGCTTAGGTTATCTATAGTTGGTAGCGACCAGCTGATGACAGTCACATTTGTAATCGGCCTTATGGTTATCAGGTCAACGGTGTGCCTAATTTGGGGTTTTTTAATTTGTTTGATGCAGGCATGGAGTAATGGGGTTTACAAGAGTGTTGAACACCGGGTTGTTGCCCATGAAACGAAGGAGAGATTCTCGGCTGCTTTCTTCTTGTGTCCATCCTACGACACGACAATCCAGAGCTGTTCTCAGCCGTCTCTGTACAGAACATTTACGTTTGGAGAGTTCAGACAACAAGTGCAAGAAGACGTCAAGAACTTCGGCTACAAAGTAGGGCTTCCCAGGTTTCTTGTATCAACTCATTAGAGTGTACTTAACCACCTGTAATAAAACACAAACTTTGTTATTACAGTAAGTCAGAAATTATAGAAACGTGGGCAATTCGACCAAGTTGATTTAGATAATTACAAGGTTATAAGTTTGGTCGGTTTCAGGTGGTGGGTAGCGAGATTTTTCCGCAAAACATTATTGATTTCAGTATGTGTCGGGCTTAGTGTCCGTTTGGAAAGCATGGAAATGACTTCTAAAAAATGAGTCATTTTTTGTGGTTGGCTGCACAGTAGAAAACTGTCTTTGTGTATTTGATTCATTTTCTGAAAAATGAGTAGAATTGTATAATTAAACATTATTTATAATAATATTAAAATAATATTATTTATATAAAAAATGGCTTTCGGCAGAAACCGAACTTATGGTTTCCGCCTAAAACCTTGTTTGAGTGTGGCGAAAAATAACTTCCAAATTAATTAGATTTTCCCTGTTAACGAAAAATATTTTTTGTTGACGAATTTTTCAATTGCATCCAAATACTGGAAACTCGGAAAAAGGAAAACGGTGAATGAACACCACTTGCATTTTGGTGGGAATTCATGGCTGTCACATGCCCGCCCAAGCTGTTGTTTGCTAACACACATTGAAGAGATGAAGGTGGCTCCTCCGATCCCTCACCCACAGGCCAATACTATAAATTGAAGAGAAAATTAAACTTAATTAACAAAAACATTTGCAATTTTGTTTTGTTCCTTATAAACACATGCATGGCGTATACAAATATTTCATTATCCATTTATGTGTTTGATGATTCCCACATGACGTTAGATCAATCCTCACGGTAGATCGTGTGGGTGTGGGGTCTCTCTTTCCTGTTGTATCAAAAAACAAAATTAAGTAAATAAAAAGATTGATACGGAGTAAAATGGATAATGAGAATATTTTTTTTTTTAAATTAACAATTTTGTCAATAAAAAATAAACAAATTGTTTTGAATTGG
>CM008336.1:7067998-7080940 GCA_002525835.2 Ipomoea batatas
TTGGTTTTCTTGTCTTGGATGACAAGATTTCCGGTGGTGTCGATGAAGAGGATTCCGGATGTGCCGTTGACTGGGCTGTCTCTGTTAGCAACCCAAACCGCCATTTGTTCTGGTAATTTTTGGAACCATATTCCGACGTATCGCTTGCCGGAGGTGGAATTTCCGGGAGTGAAGAAACCGAGAGCGTAAGATTTATCATTAGAGATTAATAAATCCCCGTCTTTGAGAGCGTGGTTGAAGGTAATGGTGTCTGTGGAACTGCACAAACATACCAGAAATGAAAGAAACATCGTCAAGAGGACGATTCTTGTGAAGATGCTAGTTTGTCTTCCCATGTTTTCAGTATGCTGCTGTCTACACTCTACAGTTGTAAGTAAGAATGAAGTGATGCTGAAGAAAATCTTGTTCTGTAAAATATATATATAGGAAAACTTGGGAATCAAGAAGACTAATGCCAGTTTCCCTCTTAATTGTTTGCTGGCTTGGTCTCTTGGTAAACGTGGATGGTTGGGGAGATGGAAGAAAATGTCAAAATTGAGACTGATGTATCTGAGCTTATTTGTGGATAGTGTAATATGCTGAAATATACAAGTTTTGGAAAATGTAATTAATGCAAAATACATATTAAGATTTTGGGAAGTAAGTGTAGTAGTTCCAATTTTTATTCGAGATACAAATTCTTGATGTAAACCCTTGTATTGGGAACTAAGTGAAAAAAAAAAAAAAAAAAAAAAAAAAAAAAAAAAAAAAAAAAAAAAAAAAAAAAAAAAAAAAACCTTATCAGAATCTGCCACATCAGTGAGTAAAATTGAAGAAATAAGATTTGGAATACTTCATTTATATATACCCCTGGGCATTTATTCCATACTTTGCTCATATTCTTTACATTGAATAGTCAATTGTACTTATAATAAATATTGAGATTAGCCTAAATGGACAGTATAGTTGATTCCGGGTAGATTGTGGGCAATAAATATTGGGGTTATAGTGCTTCAATTTGACAAAGACCTTGTGGTCTAGTGGCACCCGATGCCTGATGGGGGTGGGTTCGAGCCTCAGTGGAGTCAACTGTTGACGTAGCTATGAACAGATACTACATTGTAACAGAGTCAATAGTACTAAAAAAAAAACTATTAATACCACTTATAAAAAAAAATTAGTGCTTCAATTTACACTAACTAGCAGTAATCATTTTTATGTTAATTGCTTCATCGTCTCTGTCCTTTTTGTTAGTTGGAGTGAGGGATGAATGATTTAATTTGCAGCATTGATTACATTGAATTGAGTGGTTATTATCTTTTGGAAGGGGTCAATGATATATGACTCTACATTATTTCAGTAATTAATGTCACTTGTTGAATAGATCAATTTGAGCTTGCTACAGCCTACAAGTCACTTCGGTATATACAATCATTTAGTCATCGCCAACTACAAGTCATTCACTCGTAGGATAAAGTTTCCGATTGGGATAAAAAAAAAAAAAAAAAAAAAAAAAAAAAAAAAAAAAAAAAACAAGGAATTGACATGTATCTATGCGTTGGTCCATCAAGTCAAACATGAATGCAAAATATCTTGAGGATGAAGACTGATTATGTCTACAAATAATCATGATTAAGTCGTTGTAATCAAATAGAATATGTTGTTAAGAGCAATCTCATTAGTTATGATTTTTTGGAGATTTTTGTTATGTCAACTAGGATAGAAGTGAGAGAAAAAGGGGAGGAAGCACCCAGCACGGCGGGGATACTGCACACGCCATTTTGGACGCAAAAGTGTTCAAAACGTGCAACTTGTGCATCAGTTTGTTCATGCATACGTGGGGCCCACAAAAAAAACTGTTAAATTTGCAAGAATAAAAGTCCCAAAAAACCCGATCTTCCAACAATATGTTCAAAATCCCCCTCTTTAGTTTTTCTCTGCAAAAACTCGTAAAAAATCACCAATATAGTTGCTCTAAGAGAACAAATTATGTGATAGTGATGGGTCATAATCAAGAGCAGGTAATTATGTGACAATGATAAAATTATGTGATATTATGTATCTGTATTTAACATATTATATATGTACATATAGTTAACCGTTTATATGTCTATAGTTACCATTTTATGTGGTTGTAATTAACTGCCTTCAATATATTTACGAATATATAAATAGTTAATTACAGATACAGAATATATCAACTACAGACAAATAATTTTGGGATGAAAGTTCACACTGCAAGATGAACCCTAATCTATGGTATAATAATTGAGTTCAAAGGGTGACAAAGCACTCACACATTTATTTTAATAACATTGCATTTCAAGACATCTTAGCTGACACAAATCTATGCCATTTCATCCATATCCCATGGGTATGCTAAGCTCTATTAACACGTACGCACATTGCAATCAAACGAAAGTAGTAATAATCTGTCTGGTATCTAGTGCACAACCACACCCAAAAAAATCAACTGGCCTGCCCATTTAACGACCTATGAGTTCAGTAATTGACATATTATTAATTGACTGATTTTCATCGTTACTTGTAGAAATGTGAATGGAGCAGCTGTATTCTCTTGATTGAATATAAATCCAGGTGGTTTAGGACGAGGGAGTTCTATATCATTACTTAGCATGAAAATCACTTCTGACATGATTGGTCTGTCATTTGGATATAGTTGAACGCACAATAGACCGACATGAATGCACCTCAAAACTTCTCCACCATCATACGACTCCCCTAATGATGGATCCACTATTTCCATTGATCTTTCTTCATTCCACAAATCCCATACCTGAAAATGTGTAACAATTAACAAACATCAATATTTAAGAAAAAAATAATTGTAAGCACAATGTATTTTATTAAGGAATTGAAATTGTATAGTATAGAGATGCACTTACATCTCCAATTAAATTCAAAGAGTTTTCGTTACGCTGGTATTTGTTCTTCTTCCCGCAAACAATTTCCAACATCAAAACACCAAAACTGAATATATCAGATTTTACAGAAAAGTGACCCTCCATTGCATATTCCGGTGACATATAACCACTACAAAACAATATTTAACATTATATATAGTCTTAACCGTCAGTATGTTTATGATATTCATACACAATTATTAGTAAGGAGAAACACTCACTATGTTCCAACTACTCGATTTGTGTTTGCTTCGACCTGTTCTTCTTCAAAAAGTCTAGCCATCCCGAAATCTGATATTTTCGGGTTCATGGAGTCATCTAACAAAACATTACTAGCTTTCAAATCCCTGTGAATGATTTTTAATCTAGAATCTTGATGAAGATATAATATCCCTTGAGCAATTCCCGAGATAATTTCAAAACGCTTTCTCCAATCTAAAGACATCCCCTCTCTATTATCTGCAAAACCATTAAGTATATTAGTTGTTCATGTAATATTACAGTATGAGCTAGATGAAGTATTGTTTAGCCTTAGCTGGTGTATATTTACCGAAGATGAAACTGTCGAGGCTTTTGTTAGACAAGTACTCATACACCAACATCTTCTCCCCTTGTTGAACGCAACATCCTAAAAGCCTCACAAGATTTCTGTGTTGGAGTTTTGCTATTAGCATTACTTCATTTTTGAATTCTACTATGCCTTGAAGTGAAGTTCTTGTGAGTCTTTTGACAGCTAAAAGTTGTCCATTTTGCAACTTACCCTGCACGAACGGGCAATGCTCAATTAATTAGCAGTAACTAAATTATTATTGTAAAACCATACTGCAAAAGTCGTGCTGTTACCTTGTAAACAGAACCAAATCCGCCTTCCCCAAGTTTATTATCTTCTGAGAAGTTATCAGTTGCAGCTTCAATGGTGTTGAAATCAAAGGTTAACACATCTGCNGGTCCTTCGTCGGATAGCAAACTGTTTGTGGTATTGCTTGGTGGTTTTATACCTACAATTAACGTTAAAAGACATCAATTTTCAAAGCTTAAAACTTCAAGAAACTCATGTTGAGAGCTCTCTGCTATACCTTTTCTGATTTTCAGTATCAAACAAAAGAGCACAAGAATGACTGCAGCAATGGGCACAATCACAGTGGCTGTGAGCCTTTTCCCTCCAAGCCCTTTAGATTTCTCTACAGGTTGAACTGAAAAAGAAAATTTGAAAACAATATAGTCTCTAATATTATATTGAAGTATTAAATGTTGAATGAACTACTGATATAAAGTTACCTAAATCAGATGCAGAGACTCGAATATACATATCTTGGCCTCCTTTGGTGAACTCCCTCATATCTATCAACTCTCCATACCAAGCAATGCATCCCATTCCGCCATCACTGATATTAGCGCTTGCATATGCCGTGCAAGAACAGTTCTTCAAACAGAGCTCCTCACATTCCTTCAACCCAATGGCTTTGTTCACTTCGGCCACTTCAGTGTCCGGGATCTTCATGCTCTCCAGTCTCGCGAACCCCTCACCGTTATGACACACCTCTGTGTTATTCCTCTGGCACCCAATTCTTCCATCTCCCATGCCCCATTCCTTGCTCGACTTAGGCTTGAACCCGGGGAGACATTTGCAGGCAAACCCGTCAAGATTCTGGGCATTGCAAACACTGAAAGAACCACAGTGAGCATAAACGTCACAGTTGTCTTGTGGGAAGTACCAAATCCCGACCCATCTCTTCATATCGTCATCTCCTTGCCATATGATCTTACTGAACGCCCCAGAATCGTTTACCATTACTATTGTGTATACAGACGGGTCCATTGTCAAGAACTGCATGTAGATCTCGTCCTGGTTTTGGATGTAGATGTAGGAGTTGATGTTTGAAGTCATTTCGGGGATGCCGCTCCATCTAACTCCATTCCATGACCCAATTCTCCACACCGGCCGGGTTCTGTCCTTGTACACAATTGACTGAGGCATCCCTTTCAGGTCCCATGCCAGTTCATACTCGCCCGGGCTGGGATCATCCGGCGACTTCCACGACGTAACAAACCGTTTCAGCCCAGTTTTCTTGTCCACTCCGATTTTCATGTTCGGGAGTATTGTATTCGTGGGATAATCAAAACTCTGCCATGGAATGGCGGCCTGGCTATGCGGGCGGTGATGATACAAAACCAGATTCCCAGTTTCTTGTAGCCGCGCAGAATAAGCTTTTTTTATCCCCGTGGCCGGGAAAGAAAGACCTGTGTTCCAGACAGAAACATTGGTTTTCTTGTCTTGGATGACAAGATTTCCGGTGGTGTCGATGAAGAGGACTCCGGATGTACCATGGACTGGGTTGTTCCTGTTAGCAACCCAAACAACTAATTGCTCTGGTATTTTTCGGTACCAAATTCCGACGTATCGCTTGCCGCCGGTGGAATTCTTCCCGGGGGTGAAGAAACCGAGAGCATAAGATTTTGCATTGGAGATTAATAGATCACCGTCTTTGAGAGGTTGGTTGAAGGTAATGGTGTCTGTGGAACTGCATAAGCATACAAGAAATGAAAGAAACATCTTCAATATGATGATTCTTGTGAACATGTTAGTTTGTCTTCCCATGTTTTGAGTTTGCTGCAGCTTTCTACAGTTTTAAAGAAAGTACAGCAAAAGAAGAACGAAGTGATGCTGGAAGAATAGCTTAGGATGTGGAAGATATTTGATCTAATGGGTTTATATAAGTTTTTTTTTTTTTTCTATTTTTATGAGGATGAAAATTCGTAGCCATAGGTGTGCATTAAATGCCTTGACATTTAACTTGTAAAGGATCACAAAGAGGTAAACTGTTGTCTTGCTTAGACCAATAAGTCAATAAATTGCTTTCATTAGAATTTAAACTTAAAACATTGTGGTTACTCATCTAACAATAGACCAACTTGGTTGGGTTGCCCAATTTAGAATTTGGTTCAAATACGGTGTTACTGTCTCATGCGGTCGTGCAAACTCATCAGGATCAAAACACGATGACATTTCGATAATTTCCTGCACCATGTATATTTTGGTGGTGCGCTAAATATTGGGGTGTGCATTTATATATGAATGAACTGTGGTAAGTGTTAGTCTATGGTATTTGTGCTATATGGTGCACTTTTGAGTGAGTGCTGGTTTGTAGTGCACTAATGAAAAAAAAATGCAATGATATTTCGATAGCTTTCTGCACCATATATATTTTAGTAGTGCAGTATGTGATGGGGTGTGATGTATTTATGAGTGATTTGTGGTGCACCCATAAGTATCTTGTGTGCACCCATAGCATGGAAAGGGCATATTACATTATTTGAATTCACTGAATTCAGTTGTTCAGTTTTACAAAATCATTTTAATATATATGTATTACTCATTTACTCCGTAACTGTTTGCTGACGGGCCGTCCGTGATTGCGGAGAACGAAGAAAAGGCCAAGATTGAGACTAATGTTTGTATTTTGTATCTGTAAAATCTAAAAGAGAAGATAGAAAAGGTCAAGATTGAGACATGTATCTATATTTCTGTAAAATATATGGTAGTTTGGTCCTCCAGCTATGATTAAATAGTTAAAATTTACTCTTTTGATCTCGACTTATCAAAGTCACAACCTAATAAAATTTGCTTGGAACCACGTCCATCAAAAGCATCTTTTACTAAGATAGATTAACGTAGTTGTATGTAAACTTAGAGTAATAACATAATGATCTAAAAAGTATAAAATCTAGGTCCTATTTTTAAAAATAATGAATTACTATTTTCATTAACTGCATTTAACCAACCCTCCAACGAAATTGCTTCTGCTAGGCATTGAATGCCGACCAGCTTGTTGAAGACAAAAGTACATCAAACTCATATGAAGCTTTACCACGAGTCGATTGTATTTAGTGAGCAAGTATAGCTTCAATCAAGATTTACTTTTTCGAGATACTAAAAACAAGCCGACATCATTGTGAACATAAAGTCCTAAGGTATAAAATTCCAAGAAAAGACTAGCCCAACTTAAATGAGGTACAATAGCTTCAATTCTCTATCCTTACATTATCTTCATATTGTAATCTCTATAATGAAAAATATAGCTTAATGAGCAAAACCTCCCCACTGCCATTACATCACTAGTCCTCACTACTCACTTTCTAAATCATTTAGATTTGTACTGCAATTCAGATGATGACTTATTTGAAACTTCTGCATTTACACTAATCCCAATTTTCCAATAATAACAATAACCTTATTTATATGCACTACATATACAACATCACAGCCCAAATACTATTCACACCCTAACCAATTTGAGCATTTAACGACCCTCGATGTTGGTAATTGTCACGTCATTGACAGATTGATTTCCAGCACTCATTGAGGATGAGCATTGAGCAGTATTGCCATGTTTGAATATAAATCCTGGTGGAGTAGGATGAGGGAGTGTCGTTTCATTACTTAGCATGAACACCACTTCTGACATAGTTGGTCTGTCGTTTGGAAATGCTTGAACGCACAACAGACCGACATGGATGCACCTTAGAACTTCTCCACCATCATATGACTCTGCTAATGATGGATCCACTATTTCCAAGGCTTTTTCTTCACTCCAGAAATCCCATACCTGCAAATGTGTAATAAACATCAATGTTTTCAATCTTTTGTTTCTTGGAATAGTTGTAGCAATGGTCAAGTATTGGGTGGCACTTACATCTCCTATTAAATTCAGGGAGTTTTCATTGAACTGGTTCTTGTTTTTCCTTCCGCTCACGATTTCCAGCAACATAACACCGAAGCTGAAAACATCAGACTTGACTGAGAAGTGACCTTCCATTGCGTATTCTGGAGACATATAACCACTGCAATCAATAGGAGTGAGACAACATGTTAATGTTAGTGACACAAAAGTCAATCCCTTTCTAACATTTAATGCATGCCTAGTACAACCGAAGGGACGTCACTTCACTTACTATGTCCCAACTACTCGATTTGTATTTGCATACATTTGGTCTCCTCCAAAGATCCGAGCCATTCCGAAATCAGATATTTTCGGTTGCATGGAGGCATCTAACAACACATTGCTGGCCTTTAAATCTCTATGAATAATTTTCAACCTAGAATCTTGGTGAAGATACAACAACCCTCGAGCAATACCCAAGATGATTTCAAAACGTTTTCTCCAATCTAGAGATATCCCACTTGTATTTTCTGCAATAATGAAGTAGATGTAATATTATATCCCTTGCCCTTGGTTGGTTAACTCAATTGATCAATTGCAGGATCATATCATTGAAGAACAGTAAGGGAGATTGATTTACCAAATATGAAACTGTCCAGGCTTTTGTTAGGCAAGTATTCATACACCAGCATCTTCTCTCCTTGTTGAATGCAGCATCCTAAAAGCCTCACAAGATTTCTGTGTTGGAGCCTGGCAATTAGTGTAACCTCGTTCTTGAATTCCACCATACCTTGGCCTGAAGTTTTCGACAGCCTTTTGATAGCCACTAGTTGTTCATTCTGCAACTTTCCCTGCCAGAATACCCAAATTAAAGCTCAGTTTGTGATTCAACTGTGAATTAGCAGAGTTCTAAGGAAGTTTTGTTACCTTGTAAACAGAACCAAATCCACCTTCCCCGAGTTTATTGGCAGCAGAGAAGTTATCGGTGGCAGCTCTAATGGTGTTCAGATCATACATTAACACATCCGCTGGTGCAGTCTCATCCATATCTTTCCCCATTTCAGACCATTCGGATTGTAAACTGGTTTTGCTTTGTAGTCTCTTACCTACAACATTAACATTTACAGATGACCATGATTAAGAACAATGATATTCTTGTTCATTTGTTCAGACAAGATAAAACCAAGAACATACTACATTCTTAAATAGTGTAAAAAATTATACCTTTTCTGATTTTCATTACCAAACAGCAACAGAGCATAAGAATCAGAGCTGCAATAGGCACAACCATAGTGACTATAAGCCTTTTCCCGCGAAACCCTTTAGATTTCTTCACTGCTTGAGATGAAAACAACGAATTAAAACAATGCAAGATTCAATTTTTATGATATATATACTGAAATTTTAACAGAGAAGTGAGATATATGTACCTAAGTCAGATGCAGAGACTCGAATGTAGATATCTTGGCCTCCATTTGTGAATTCCTTGATATCTATCAAGTCATCGTACCAAGTTATGCACCCCATTCCGCCTGCACTGATATTCGCACTGGCGTATCCGGTGCAGGAACAGTCCTTCAGGCAGAGCTCTTCACATTGTTTCAGCCCAATGGTCCTGTTCACCCGCGCCATTTTAGTGTCGGGGACCTGATAAATATGTCAACTTCAACCACTTAGCCCGGAGAAGTAGTGTCTCTACTCAAAAGACATGTTTTTAAGGATTTTTTTTTTTTAAAAAATCATATAGCTAAAATGGCTAGATAAGTTCATTACTTTTTTTTTTTTTAGTACTACTGACTCCGTTATAATGTAATATCGAAGTTATGACTTCTAATTTCAGAAAGTACTTCGTGCCACTGGATCACTAGAGCACAAGGTAATTAACAAATAAGTTCATTACTTAATTAAGCACCAAAAGAGGATTAGTCGGCTTAAAGGTGCCCCTCTAATTAGGGGCTGCTCAGGACATCTAGTGGTATCTATCAAATATAATGAATGATTAAATTGGGTATTAACTAGGTTTAGTCTTTACCTTCATGTGCGGCAACAACAGGAAGCCCTCGCCGTTGTGGCAGACGTCCGTGTTGTTCCTTCGGCAGCCATGGACGCCGTCTCTCAGGTACCATTCACGGCTGGAGTTTGGCCGGAATCCGGGGAGGCAAGTGCACTCAAACGCCCCGGGATTGAAGGTGTTGCATTTGCTGAACGCGCCGCAGTGAGCGTAGGCGTCGCACTGGTCCTTGGGCGCGGACCAGAACCCGACCCATTTGTTCACGTCGTCGCCTTGCCACGTCAGCCGGTTCACCGTCCCGGACTCGTTCAGCACGAAGATTGAATGCACCGACGGGTCCCGGATCCAGTAACTCATCGCCACCTCATCCTCGTTTTCGGTGTAGTCGAGGTTGAAGATGTAATTTCGCGACATTTCCGGCACGCCGCTCCATCCAACTCCGCTCCACGGCCCGGTTCTCCAAACCCGGACCGGACCCCGGTTCAGAAACACCTGTGGCGTCCCGTTCAGCTCTATTTTGAATTCATACTCGCCGGTTCCCGGATCGTCCGGCGACTTCCACGACGTAAGATGCCGGTTCAGACCGGTTCTCTTGTCCACCCCAAACTTCATGAAAGGAAGTAAAGTATTTGTGGGATAATCAAAGCTCTGCCAATTCATAACCCGCTTATCCGGGTCATGGAACAAAACCAGGTTCCCGGTATCCTGAAGCTGAGCGGAATAAGCTTTTATCCCCGTCGCCGGAGAAGAAAGACTGGTGTTCCAGACAAAAGCATTAGTTTTCTTGTCTTGGATGACGAGATTTCCGGTGCCGTCAATGAAGAGGATCCCGGATGTACCGTTGATAGGGCTGTCCCTGTTAGCCACCCAAACAACTGTTCGTTCAGGGATTTTCTGGTACCAAATTCCGACATACCGCCGGCCGGAAGAATTTTCCGGGGAAAAGAAACCAAGAACGAAAGACTCCGCACCGGAGATTAATAAATCCCCATCTTTGAGTGTTTGATTGAAGGCGATGGTGTCCGTAAGACCGTATAGGGAAGATACAAGAAACGAGAGAGTCACTGCAAATAATAGGTTTATTGTGGACATATCTGTCTCTCTTCCCATAACTTTCTGGTTGCTTTCTCTCCAGTTTTAATTAAGTCGATACAGCAAGCCTATAGTGATTGTGGTCTCAAGTTTTTCTTGCGAGTGACCCCAAATTGAATGCACCAGTATGGATGCACAGTTACACATGATAAAGAAATAAGTTAATAGTTTGGGTTTGCTTGAAAAACCTGATTGTTAGTATATGCTTATTTTGCATATACTCCGTATATTTCATGCATGCATGATTGAATTGTAAGGCTCCACTATAAATAAATACGCATTTATATTTATAAATATCCTCAACTGTTTTGGTGATGGGTCATTGAATTCTAGCTAATCATATGTTGCGTGCATTATATATATTATACAAGTGTAAACTAGACTTCTCTTGTATGACAACGTAACCTAACTATTTATATGTGGTCATAGGACATTTATTTATTGAAGCTAAGGGTCCACTATCCTATATTCCTATAGCAAATACAGTTGTTGCGTATTCTTAATGTAAAATACTATGTGTACTCTCATTTTCTTCTCTCAATTTTTAATCTCACTTACAAAATTGTGATGTAGATATTTGTATTGGATCCACATGAAAAAATTAAAGTAGTTATCAGTATCCGCTACATCTTGAGGTAGACATTTGTAATGGATCAGCTAGGAGGCCTTGGCGGCCTAGTCGACCACCTAAACCACCGATTATGGTAATACGCTAGGTAGTCGGCTGACGCCTAATGCCTAGGCGCTGATTAATCGATGCCTAGACGTGATTTTTGCAACACTAAGCATAAGTAGTGTTATTATGTTAGACAGCATTATTCATGTGAATAGTCAATGTTACATTATTTATCACATACCAAATTATTTAAAGCAAAAGCGATAGGTACTTAAATCAAAATGTAATGCAAAAGTAAATAGTTACTAAGGAGCGTTTGGTTCAAACATTGAAACAAAATCATACTCCTTAATTAAAATCAATTATAGATGAGGCTCGAACCCACTCCCATCATCCATGTGGGAGTGTAAACCAAGACACCAGATGCCACTAGACCACAAGCTAAGGTCTTTAGCAAATCAAATACTTGTTAATTGTAATGAGTTTAGTAAATAAGAAACAGAATCAAACTAAATAAATATATAAAACTATTAATCTAGTAAATCTACCAGTTAAAAATAAACAAAAGATTGTAATATTTATGAAAATGTCACCACTCATTTTAAAATTTGTAATATTTATGAAAATGACCCCACTTATTTTTTACTTTATTTCTCATCCATCAAATCTTGCACATCCCAAACAACTAGTTCAATAAGTGAAAGAATCACACCACAATTTCTTGCCTGGCCGGGATGGTATGAAAAGGAGTTTACACACCAATTTTCAAACACTAGCCTTTAATAGGGACTGTTAAACATGAATAACACAACAAAATAATGCTCAAAGCTACAAGAAATTGATCTGATGATAAGAAGCTTATATGGTACATACATAGACTCGACTCTTGTAATAATTTACAAATTTCTATTAACATCTGGGCTTTAGCGACCTTCTACTATAGTAATTGACATGTCATTAACAGACATGCAACTAATAATATCTGCAGCAGTACTTGTGTTTGGTGCTGTGGAGGAGTGTGCAGCATAATTCCCAGATTGTCTGCCTATAAACCCTGGTGGGTTTGGAGAAGAAAGAGTTGTTTCATTGCACAACATGAAAACCACATCTGACATGGCCGGTCTGTCGTTTTGATGTGCTTGCACACACAATAGCCCTATGTGTATGCATCTCAGGACTTCCCCAGCCTCGTATGAGTTTCCTACTACTGGATCAACAACCTCTAAAGCCTTCTCCTCTCTCCAAAAATCCCAAACCTGTATGTTGATTTTGAAATTGGGTTATAATGTTTTGTTTGAAAGGAATTCTTGATTTGATTCATCTATATATTGGTTTATATATACTCACATATCCAACTAAGTTCATGGAGCTTTCATGGTATTGGCTGTTCTTTCTACCGGTTATGATCTCCAATAGTAAAACACCAAAACTATACACGTCAGATTTCATAGAAAAATAGCCCTCCATTGCGTATTCAGGTGACATATAACCACTGTAGTCAGTAAAAACACAATTAAAAGTGATGTAAGTTAAGTAGATGAAATAGAGAGTCCACTTTTCTCTTAGAGGTGTCAATTTAAAACTTCTTGAAGCTTAACTATATCTTTGTTGGGAGAAAATTAATAAGCTTGCTTTAAAATTAGTTGGATTAAATGAGCA
>CM008336.1:7099784-7117012 GCA_002525835.2 Ipomoea batatas
CTTTTTTTTTTTTTTCTTGTCAAGCTAAAGACGATTGATCCTTCTAGTACTAAATTGAATGTTTGTACATATTAAATTATTTGTTACATATACTTTGTGTAAATCAAGAGGATGGGTACAAAATAAAGTTATTAAATTATTTGTTACATATACTTCTCCCTGATACATATTTAGCATTTATCTTTTTGTGTGTACAATCGAACATATTCGTAATATTTACTCAAATTTAATATTTAATTTTACTTTTATATTTTACATACATACAAGAGAATCGATCTTCAAATCTTTTATTTACCATTTATTATCACTCTTAAATTTGGCTTTTTTTTCTTTTTTTTTTCTTTTATTTAAAGGGTGCAAATCAAATCTCAAAATGAACATATGTATATTTATATATTATTTGTTTTATTGACTCATTTACACCTACACAAACTTTATTTATTGAAATGATAAAAAAAATAAATTATTTTTTCAAAATGAAAGTTACAAGGTGAACTGTGCAACAAAATAAGTCTAATGTTTTTTAAAATGGTACGTTAATTATATACAAAGTTACAAACATTCCATTTGCTAATATATTAGTACCAAGCCAACCTATAACCTTCCAATCATTACAATGTCCATGATTTATATTACGTTGCAAGGTAAAACACTGGCGACATACATTTTATTTTTAATATACTATATATTCATTTTGAAAGTTTATTTTAAATGCAATATTTGTTATTTTTTGATTATATTAAAATTGAACTTTCAATATATTAAAAATAAACATATATCAATATGTATGTTGTAATATGAAGTATGATTCGATGGAATATAATTTGCCATAAGCCTCCACCCAAATAATCCTAGATCAGCGACATGTATCATCAGTCACTTATTTCGTATAGTAGCAATCAAACTATAGCGCCACCTTTGTCCTTATCAACTCCCTTCTTCCCTCGACCCTCCACCCTATCTCCATCATACAACTTGAAGTGATGAAATTATTTAGGATTTGATGTCAGACAAATTTTGCTGTTAGCAACTCTTCCTCCTCGATTGGTTTACTATCTTATCAATGTCGATTCATTTTATTAATCTATTAAAAAGGGTCACCTTATGGAAATTATTTGGAGACGAAATTCATTTACCACCGGACCCACATCGAGGCTGATAATATATTGGAGGAATAAAAATTGGTGACTCATAGCCCAAAGGATGAGAGAATCAGTGTCTCGTTCTCATAAAAAGTTTATTACATTTAGCAAAACTCTCACACTGTGGCTGAAATTCAATCATGTGTTTTTGCTTACAATCTATTACTCAGAATTAACTGCGTTTTCTATGGGCACTTATTTAGATTTTCATGTTGACAATTCATAGAGAAGTATTATGTAAGAGCATCACCACCAGAACATAATTAAGTGTTTATGTCAGATTTATTGACATCATGGCAGGGGAGAGAAGAGGAGAGAGAGTGGGATGTTTTCTGCCATCCTCATTGCCCCACCATCGTTTCGCGCACTGCACGCACCCTGACAACTTAATTTTTTTTTTGTTTAATTTGATTTGTTTTAATTTTTTCCTCTCATCCCATTTTCTCTTTCCTAATCACACTTACAAAGATTTCCAAAAAAAAAAAAAACCCAAAATAACTCCACTACTAATGTGAGAGAATCCATATCAATGAATATTTAGTGTTTTTTGTGGGGTATAGAGTGATGTGGAGGTGAGAGAAGTAGGAGAGAGGGTGTGTTTTTTTCTCCAAATGAATGATTTATTGTGGGTCCTAGAGAGAAGAAAGAGCGAAAAGTTGGGTTTCATGTGCGTGTGACTGCAGTAATAGTTGGGTTTCGTGCGCGTGTAGTGTAGATATGCTCAAGGCGCGTAAGTTCTTCAGGGAATTGATAGCTTGGGCACCTAACAACATGTTTTCCTTTTATTTTTTTTTCTTTTTTCTTCTATTTTCTCTTTCCTAATTACACTTACAAAAACTCCTCAAAAACCGCGAAAAAAACTCCATTGATAAGGATGCTCTAAAATTGGTAGTAGAAATTATCGATACTCGAGTGATTTGACTATGATCTCTCAACAAAAGCACCTGATTAAATAATATTATGAGAGTCAAACTAAAGTTAAATAACTCCACTACAAAGAATCACCGTACTCCAAAAGCTCGATCGTGTGGAGTCTACATCGGATTGTATTAATGACTACTTTTACGAATAATTAACTATCTAATCTGCGAATTAATTATGTCATTAAATAATCAATTTATTCTTCCCAAAAAGTTAAATCCCAATGATTAGATTATTAATATGCAATTGAATAATCAACTTATTAAAAAGTGTAACGCCCCCAAGCAGAGGGAATCCGGGCACCACAGACAAATGTACATAAGTACAAAACCCCACGTAGTAACAAATATAGTAGGAAGTAGCTTCCCATGCAACTTCGAGGAAACCAAAAGAAAACAGAACCATCCATTCCCCTGAAATTGACACCCCCAAATTTACACTTCTTTTATAACCACTCATCAAAATTTAATTAACCCCACCATCCTCTATTTAAACCGCACCTGCATGGGCCGCCATTTCAATTCAATTCATCCAATCCACCATACATACACACTCCAATATTACATACAAGAACTTATAGATTATTAGAAAAAATATAGAGAATGGCGGGAATGGGGCGCGATGTGGTGTTCGAGGATTTCTTTCCATCAATGGTGGAGAAGCTGGGAGCTGAAGGGTTCTTGCAGGAGCTTTGCAATGGGTTTCAGCTGCTGAGAGATGGGGAGAAAGGGGTGATCACTTTTGAGAGCTTGAAGAAGAACATGGCGCAGTTAGGGTTGGGAGGGATTAGTGATGAGGAGCTGAGGTGCATGATGAAGGAAGGGGATACAGATGGGGATGGGTGCTTGAGTGAGATGGAGTTTTGTGTGCTCATGTTTAGGTTGAGCCCTGATTTGATGAGCAAATGCAGAATGTGGATGGACAACCTCATTAATAATAATCAAGCTTAAATTAGTTATTAGTCATCATTACAGTCCATTAATGACTGTTATCATTTTGTAGTTTTATTTGTCTCCTATATTTCTGCATGTGGTTTTTTCTTTGTTTCCATCTCATTATTAAGTGTATGTTGTTACCCTCTATTGTCACCATATATCTTTATTTGTACCAATAAATATTGTTGTTCATGTCCTTCAACACAGATTTTCAAATGCTTATACACTAGTGCCTACAGTGAAGTCAATTGAACTCACATATATATACTTACCTATTTCTGGTCCTTTCGTGTACACTGCGACTCTTAGTAAACCTAACTTCTCAACGTATTTTGGGTTGGTTGACTATCAAGTTGAGTTGTTATTATGCTTATAATAAAGATGTTTTTAATTTGAAATAAAAATTAATATTAAAGTACGTGATAGTGAAACGTACATGAAGATATTCTTTTACTTGGTTTGATACCTTATGTGGGACGAAGAATTCGGGGAGACACATGGGTAATGACAAATGTGATCAAGTTGATGCACGGGTTATAGTTGACACACTTTGTACTTGCAGTTGACAATTTCTCTACTTGTAGCTATCATATTATGTGTCAGTAATTATCAAGTTATTATTTGTTTACATGTACACAGTACAAACTGTTAATTGTAGGTACAAGATGCGTTAAATGAAAATACATAATTTGCAATATGAACCTTGGTCCATGGTATAACAATTTGCCTATTTATAGGGTCTTTTTACGTTGTTCATGGGCAAATGATATGAAATATTCTTCTTCTTCTGTTTTGGGAAATGATATGAAATATTTTATGTTTTGAGTTTTTCTGTTTCTTTGAGAATTTTCTGTTGTCACATGTTGATAATCCCGTTTCCTTATCTTACATAAATACCAAATTAATACCTTATTTTATTTCATGTTAGCATGAAATGTGTGCATTTGCAAGCATTTTTTTTCCCCACAAAATCACTAGATATACAGTGAAAATCAAAGTTCAAATTTGAAGCCACATAAGTGCCAGTTTTAGGTTGGGCCATCATGCTATATCCTTTTCAAGACTTGGACATTCTTTAGGTTTCTAAACTGAGGCATAAGGGTAAGTTTCCTGTTTGGCCCAATTCCTAGATTAGCGAGGCATATTATTTAATTTTCTGACAACTGGTTACTCGTGGGGTCAACTTAATTAAAGATATCAGATTTTAGCCCTAAGACTACCAAGACAACATCACATCCATGTTTATCAAATCATGGTCTACCTTATGAAATGGCACACAATTATTATATTGTGAACCTTAAATATATCTTGTGTGATTTATTTATTATGTGTATTTTGTAAACTATTATATAGGAGTGAGACTTATCTAATAATCACTTTAAAATAGCTAATGACAGTGAATTTTTAACGCCACTCAATAAGAAGGAAAAGAGTATTATAGCCCGAAAGGGCAGCCCAAGTGGTAAGAAAGTTACACCTGCAGCCGAGAAGTCATGGGTTCGAACCTCAAGCCCTTGGATTTGTACCGGTCAATTATGGGTAACTTAGACTGATTTACTTCCTTGTGGTTCTTTGCCAGTTAGGGTTGAGTGGGGTTTACCTCGTTAATCCAGACAAAAAAAAAAAAAGACAGTAATTTTGACATTTGGAAGCTAGCCGCCATATTATATGCAAGTGGGAGTGGTAATTTGAACGCAGATAACAAAGGTATATGCCATTCTGCAAAATTCCTTGTCTTTTAGGATAAATCAAATTCCATAGGATTACGCAACTCCATTTTCAAATTTCAAGGAAGCTTCATACATGTCCTTCTTAGGATTTTAATTTAAATTCAATGCCAAAAAAAAAAAAGTCAAATTATATATAGTAAAAAGCGATGAGTCAACAACTCGGATTCACATCACAAAACTAGAAAACAAGCGAACGAAAATTTGAATCCACATCACAAATTATGGAGTGTTTGATAAATATTTGTTAACTGATTGAGTTATATTGAGTTTGACTAGTTGATAGTGTTAACAGATTGTAAAAAGATATTTGGTAAATTAGCTGATAGCTGATTATATGCAAAATGACATTATCAAAGAATTGATAAAAAAAAAAAATTGTTTTGAGCAATTTTTTGAACTTTTAGCATTTTGGAGCAATAAGCGGTTACAAAAAAAACTAATTGATCAAATATTTATATTAGTTGTTTAATCAAGTCAAACAGTTAATAGTGGTCAAATAAATTAAAATTAACTGGTAAGTTAACTATGTTACCAAAAAAGATCTATATATATAATAAACGATAAGTATACTCTTTTTCGTCTTTTTAGTCTTTTAAAGTATAATTCTCGTCCCATGTTACCCCGTATTATTTTATCAAATGACTCTGTTTTTTTAATAAAAACTGTAATACATCTTTTTTTTTGTATGAATATAATCACACTTGCCAGTCTGCCACAACTGCTCTTCAAGTGGAAATTTTAAAAAATAAATAAATAATGGACGCATGCTATATTACTTCACATTAAAATTGATGGTTTCTTTTCTTCTACTCACGTGGGCCCAGTTAGCAAATACCCGGAGTAATTGACATATAAAGATAAGCTATTCTTATGAGATGACCATTGACCGTGACAATATAAGGGTGTATTTGAAAACTTGGAAAATAAATTTTAAAAATTTATTTTTTAAGCTTTCAGTATTTGGTAAAGAGAAAAATTTAAAGTCTAACGAAAAATAAAGTTTTGGTCAATGAAAATTATACACGTTTTTTATTTTAAATGACCCCCTTTTATTGGGGGAAGTAATTTTCCGTTTGCAGCAGTGATCTAGCAGTGGAGCAGCCAATCATCCGCAATCACCAGTTACCATCGTCCAAACACCTTCCCAACAAGGCACGACCACCAGCCATTGTTGTTAATAAACCAAAAGTGCAGCCCATCGTCGCCGATTGCTCCTTCTCTATGATCAAAACAGCAAATATGAGCGGTGGTTGTCAGTTGGGAGTGGTATGTAGAGGAGCGGTTTGGGATAGGGAAGCCATCTTCTTCGCCATTGGTGCAGGGGAGAATATGGGGTAGGATTTGAACTTGTGATTTGACTACACGGTTGTGGATGGTAGGCTTATAAGTTTTAATAATAATAATAATAATAATAATAATAATAATAATAATAATAAGCCAGTTTTCTGAATAGTAACCAAACACGGGAAAATAAAATGTTTTATGAAAAATGACTCATTTTTAAGAAAACATTTTCGTGATTTCCAAACACAGGCTAATAATCACAATTAGCCAAATTTGAAAAGAAATATATTCAAGGAATGGTATCATGATTTTTTTATTTTTTTTTGGAAATATGGTATCATGATTATTATTCACATTTATTAATTTGTATTCTGAATTTTTAATTTGATCACAATTGATTAATTGACTATTGATTTTGTTCTAAATTTAGTCATTTGGTTAAATGTTTATTTAATTAATAGGCGTTAAATTTAAGGGTAAGAAAATAAAATTTAGCTAGCAGAGTCCCTGTCCAGGTTTGTATATTTAAGGATGTAAATTAACTAATGCAGCAACGTAACATGTTTTTCACATTCCTACTAAAGTACTAATGATATGATGAACCTTGTTAGTGTATGAGGTTTAGGAACTCAGTTTGCCGATCTCATTAACAAGTCAATTTTTACATTCTTACCCTTAAATTTAACGCATACTAAATTGATATTTAACAGGATGGCCTAATTAGAAACAAAATAAACAGTTACTGACGACTTATGGTCAAATTGAAAGTTAAAGATAAAAATTGATAATTATTAATAGTCGAGAAACCATTATTGAAATTAACTATGAACATAAACCATTCTAATTAGTATTTGTCTAAATATAAATGTTTTATTTTACCAGCAGTATATTAGACATAAATTACTCGTACTTATTATATGTTAGATTTAGTAAAAAAAAAAATTGTTTAAATATAAATGTACAAAATTGTTTATAATATTTTAAAATATTTAAATAAATGTATGCCCTAAAATTATGCCACAATAAAAAAAGTACACCAATTATAGTTACACGACAACACAAATCAACAACTCTAATAATAACAAAAAGTTAATGTGGGCCGTGGACTAACAAATACAATTAATATATACACTAACTGTAATACACTATATTGTTAAAAATGTATCCTGGAACACAATTCAATTGGTCAATCAACCCATAACAATTGATTAAGTTTTGCTTTGCTAATAACAACATAATGAAATTAACTAAGTTCGAATCATATATGGATTTGATTTTGTTGTCCAATCTAATGTTCAAGTATTGGGGGCCTATTGACCAGTTGAGAGACATTTATGATTTATTTTCTCCACTAATTTTTAAGATAAGATGAATTTTCAAGTTTGAGGTTGAAAATTGCTAAAAATGTAGAAATCAAATCTCAGTTAGCTTTTCTTTATCAACAATAATAATATTTTATTAGTGATAGAAGAACTTCCACTTCCAAATTTTCTATTTAAGAAGAAGAAATCATTTTGCATCAATCAAGCTAAGCCCTTCTTGTTCATACATAATTCCTTTACTGTACTGTGATCATGGCTTCTTTCATGAAACAGCTCAGCCTAGTCCTTAGTTTCATAGCCTTAGCCCTAGCAGGCTGCGCTGTTTACCAAAACACACAAACCGCCATGAAAGACCAGCTTAAGGTTACCCCGACGTGGCTGGACAGGACAATAAAGTCAACCAACCTGTTGTCACTTGGTCTTGGGAAACCCTCCGGCGGTAAGCTTTCCGATGAAGCGTGTATATTCTCGGCCGTTAAAGAAGTAGTGGACGCCGCCATTGATGCAGAAGCTCGCATGGGCGCTTCCCTCATTCGTCTCTTCTTCCATGACTGCTTTGTTGATGTACGATGATTTTGTTATTATTGTTTTTCGGTAATTGCATTGGGAAACAGATTGATATGTGTGTTGATGTATAATCTGCAGGGTTGTGATGCAGGTCTTCTGCTAAACGATACGGCTAACTTCACCGGAGAACAGACCGCCGGCGGCAATAATAACTCAGTCCGAGGTTTTGGGGTAATAGAACAAGCTAAACAGAACGCAATAACCAAATGCCCAGACACGCCTGTATCTTGTGCAGATATTTTATCCATTGCTGCTCGTGATTCTTTTGAGAAAGTAAGTCCAATATTTTTGTGTGACCATTCTTGCTGTAAAAAGCTAAAATAAATCAATTTAAGTTATCTATAGTTAATAACTTTAATAAAAATTATAAAGTTAGTAGACAATTCTATTAAAGTCAAACTTATACCTTTATAATTATCAGGTCAACAACATGGGTAGTTTATTAGCATTCTTGTGACCATATGTTTATATTTTCAGTTCACTGGCGAAACGTACACGGTGACTCTGGGAAGACTTGACGCTCGAACGGCGAACCTCACCGGAGCTAACACCCAACTGGTCGGACCAAGCGAAGATTTGGCGTCGCAAATCAGCAAATTTGCGGCGAAAGGGTTTAACGAGACGGAGATGGTGGCCCTGTTAGGTTCACACACAATCGGGTTCGCAAGATGTCCGCTTTTATGCGTTAGCGCTTTCATTAATCCCGCTCGGGTCTCCACTCTGAATTGCAACTGCTCGGGAACTGTGAACACCACCGGGTTGGTGGGCCTGGACCCCACTCCGACAACGTGGGACCAGCGCTATTTCTCCGACGTGGCCGACGGCCAAGGTCTTCTGTTTTCCGACAATGAGCTGATAACAGGCAACACCACCAGCGCCGCCGTCCATAGGTACAGGGATGCGATGGATGCTTTTCTCAGCGACTTCGCCGCCGCCATGGTGAAGATGAGCAACCTGCCGCCGTCTCCCGGAGTGGCGCTCGAAATCCGCAATGTTTGCAGCGAGGTGAATGCCAATACAGTTGCATCCATGTGAAAAATGAAGATCCGATCCTCTCTGTTTTTGTTTTTGTTTTACGTGAATTATCTACATATATATATATCATGCAATGCAGAAGACTAAACGTCGTTGACGTACAGTACGTACGGCCTCCGATGATATGATCAAGCTGTACTACGTTGTTGTTACTATGTTCATCAAAATATGAGATGCTATATATGCTCCGAAAAAGTAGTGTACTCCATATATGATATGATATATCCATATATGTATTATTTGTCATATCCCACTCCTTTTTCTTCCCAAAAAGATTAAATCACAACCTAAACACCCCACACCTCACCCTAATTATATGTGATGATGTAAATCACGATAATGATCGACTTGGTAAACAAGGCCAAATGTCGGTGCACACAATAAATTTGTCTACTTGGTTATAAACCTCACACTGCTATTTATGCCCATGGTTCGGACAAAAACCTCATGGCCAAATGGTTGTATTAAATATTTAAACTTCACAATTGAACTAAATATATACAAATAATTGTCAATGACCTTGTGGTCAAGTGACATGTAGTAACTCTCCTAAATAGGATAGTACTCAAAAAATACAAATAATAGTTGTTATTTAAAGTTTAAACTTTAACAAAATACTTTTTATTTAAATAATAATTGATTTCTTTTTATCTTTTTTTCTGGTTTGGAACTCGAACCGTCCAATTCTGAACAAGAACCAATGATTCCTATTCCAGGAATAAAATATTCAATAATGATAATACGATTAAGTAGAAAGAGTCTCTTTGCTGATAGTAAATAGGAACTGTATGTAATTAAAATAAATAATTAACTAAAATAAATCAATATATAAATAATAAAATATATAACACACACATATAATTTTTTAATGTTAACATGAAATATGTGCATTTACAATAATATTTTTCCACAAAATCACTAGAAATACAGTAAAAAAAAAATTCGTGTTGGGTCACAACAAATATCCACTTCAAGACTTGGACAGTCTTTAGGTTTCTAAAATAAGGCCACTGGGTAAGTTTCATGTTTAGCCCATTTACTAGATTAGCAACACATTATTTCATCTTTAAAGAACAACATGGACACATTGTTACTCGTGGGGCATGAATGAGACCACACAAATTTTTTCCAATTTAACTAATGACCTTAGGTTCTAGTCCTAAGAATAGCCTGACAACATCACATCCATGTTCTCCAAATCATGGCCACCTTGTCAAATACTCAAATGGTAGCAAATTATTATTTTGTGAACCTAGATGAACCCCACTCTATACAAAGTAAGCCTGCTACTTTTCTTTAAAAAAAATGATATATTACTCCATCCTCTCATTTTATTTACCTTGTTCAAATAATATTGTTTGATTAAAAATATTTTTAATTCAACTTTCATAATATTAAGTTTAGTAGTAATATATACAAAATTTATGTATTTAGAAATTAAATTAGAAGTATTATTAAACACAAAAGGTCAAATTTAAAAAAAAAAATAAAGAAAATAAGTAAAGAAGAAATATTTAGTTTGACCATTGAATAATAGACATGGCAGGTAAAATGAGATAGGATGAGTAATTATTTGTTATAGTTGATGTTTTTGTTGTTGAAATTGGAATTGAATTATAGGGATATAAAACAAAAATCAATGGGTAAATTACAAATATGATAATATGACGCTTAATGAAACCCGCCGTAGATGATCTTTCCCGTGTTATTTATCTATTTTGTGTGATTTGTGAGTTATTATAGAAGAGCAAAATTTATCTCAGTAATCATCACTCTGAAAGTAGTGGGTGGAAATTTTTCATGTTACTCAAGAAAAATGCGAAGGTGTATTATAGGAACCAATATAGCGTTGGGCTAATTTTGACAATTGGAAAAGCTAGCAGCCCCATTATTATATCTTTATATGCAACTGGGTGTTGTAATTTGAACACAGATAATAAAGGTATATGCCATTCTGCAAAATTCCTTGTTTTTTAGGGCAAATCAAATTGGATAGGCTCACGCCACTCCATTTTTAAAATTCAACCAAGCTTCTTATATTTCCTTATTCGGATTTTAATTTAAATTAAATAATGCAGGAAAAAAAAAATTAAATTGTATATAGTTATAAGCCTCAACAATTCGGATTTACATCATAAAACTAAACAACAATAAGCCTGTTATGTCTTTCAAATTATAATTCTCGTCACATGTTCTTATTTTATGAGATAAAGAAAACAAAAAGAATTGTAAAAATGGTAACACATCTTTTCCTGTATCAATCACACTTGCTACAAAACCCCTGTCAATCGAAAATAAATATGGACACATGCTATAATACTTCACGTGGAACCCACTTAGCAAATAATTGACATATAAAGATAAGGTTTTGCTATGTGTTGACCGTTGACTGTGACAATACACAAATCACAAAACGAGATGGTCGCGAGTTCGTTTCTAATCAATATTATTTCGATTGAGATCATCGCACAAAATTTGATTTACTTTCACTTGAAATCTAAAAACGAAAAAAAAAAGATATATAAAGAAATCAGAGTTAGCTAAAATAGAAAAGTACACTAATTATAGTTACACGATAGCACAAATCAACAACTCATTAATTATAAAATACGGAGTAATAAGAAAAGTTAAAATGGGGGACTAACAAATAATATTAATTAATATCTAGTCCGACTGTAGTTTAATAATAATTTATTTCTGATAGAAGAAATTTCAAGTCCAAATTTTCTATTTAAGAAGAAGAAACCATTGTGCATAAATCAAGCCCTTCTTGTTCATACATCAATTCCAATACTGTACTGTGATCATGGCTTCCTTCATGAAACAGCTCAGCCTTGTCCTTAGTTTCATAGCCTTAGCCCTCGCAGGCTGCGCTGTTTACCAGAACACACAAACCGCCATGAAAGACCAGCTTAAGGTTACCCCAACATGGCTAGACAACACATTAAAGTCGACCAATTTGTTGTCTCTTGGTCTCGGGAAACCCTCCGGCGGTAAGCTTGGCGATGAAGCGTGTGTTTTCTCGGCCGTTAAGGAAGTAGTGGTCGCCGCCATTAATGCAGAAGCTCGCATGGGCGCTTCCCTCATTCGTCTCTTCTTCCATGACTGCTTCGTTGATGTATGTACGCTAATTTTGACATTTTGTATTTGTACGATGATGTTTTTGTTTGCGTTTACTGCATTGGGAAATGGACTGATTTATGTGTGTGTTTTCTGCAGGGTTGTGATGCAGGTCTTCTGCTAAACGATACGGCTACCTTTACCGGAGAACAGACCGCCGGCGGCAATAATAACTCCGTCCGGGGTTTTGCGGTAATAGAACAAGCTAAACAGAATGTGAAAACCAAATGCCCTGACATGTCTGTATCTTGTGCCGACATTTTATCCATTGCTGCTCGTGATTCTTTTGAAAAAGTAAGTCCAATTATTGTGACGGATCATTCTTGGATATTAGTGAGTAAAAGATTAATGTAAATCAATCTAAGTTATCTATAGGGGTTAAGCTTGAATTGAAAATAAAAGGTTAATAGACAACTCTGAAAAAATCAAACTAATACTAATAATTATCAGGTCAACAACTGTATATCATTTTTGTGACTAATGTTTATATTTATAGTTCTCCGGCTCAACGTACACCGTGACTTTGGGAAGAAAGGACGCGCGAACGGCGAATCTCACCGGAGCTAACACCCAACTCGTCGGACCAAACGAAAATTTGACGTCGCAACTCACAAAATTTGCGGCGAAAGGGTTTAACGGGACGGAGATGGTGGCGCTGTTAGGTTCACACACAATCGGGTTTGCGAGATGTCCGCTTTTGTGCGTTAGCGCTTTCATTAATCCCGCTCGGGTCTCCACTCTGAACTGCAACTGCTCGGGAACTGTGAACGCCACCGGGTTGGTGGGCCTGGACCCCACCCCGACAACGTGGGACCAGCGCTATTTCTCCGACGTCGTTAACGGTCAAGGTCTTCTGTTTTCCGACAATGAGCTGTTAAAAGGCAACACCACCAACGCCGCCGTGAGGAGGTACAGGGACGCCATGGGTGCTTTCCTCACCGACTTCGCCGCCGCCATGGTGAAGATGAGCAACCTGCCGCCGTCCCCCGGAGTGGCGCTCGAAATCCGCGACGTTTGCAGCAGGGTGAATGCCAACTCAGTTGCATCCATGTGAAGAATCGAGATTGCTCTGCTTCACGCGACTAGTTTCGATCTATCACTCTAAAATCTTATTTCACCGGTGGTGAATTGGAGAATCTCAATGTATCAAAAAATAAGAAGATGAAGAAAAAAAATAAATTTTTGTTTTAGTTTTGACTGTACTAGGTTGTTGTTGTTATTATGATCATCATCAAATTATGTGATGATATGCTCCAAAAATATAGTGTACTTACTCCATATATGATATATCCATGTTTGTATTATTTGTCGTGTATTTAGAACTATTAAAATCGACTTTACTCATCAAACTGACTATCGTCTCGCCCCTATTTAAATAGGAATTTGTTTTAAAAATAGAAGCCTGCAAAAGAGCGGGCCGGGTTTTTTGCCATATTTTTGTGCTACCAATCTGACCAAATTATTGCACGCATGATTCAAAACCTAACCCATGTTTAGTATAAAGTTTTGATTTAAAGTGATTGGTTTTTATTTTACTTATACTCTACTAGATTTAGGGGCGGCTAAGGAACTGGGCAAGTGGGCAACTGGCTGTGCAGCTGGCGATGACAAAAGGGTTGTACCGCTCCCTGTTTAATCACTATTATTGAATTTGAATCTCAATACGTTTAATTAGAATTATACCAACTCAAATAAGTGTCACACACTCACACATACACGTCCCAAACTTATTTAGAATTGCTCATAAAGTACCCTAAACCTGTTTAATATATTTTAAAAAGAGATAAATACTATTTTGTATCAGGTATAGGCTTTCTTATTATTATCCAAATCCAATACATGACTAAGTATTATATTGCCTCATATTAGGAGGCAATCTCAACTAAGTTAATCGGGTTATTGACTTGATAATCACAAAATTATAAGTTTTACTCTAGCAGGAGCGGTAGATGGTGTGAACCAATAAGTTATTAGCAACTTATGTTGATTTAACCCATTGTGTTCCTTTGCCGGATAGAATCACCAACAATGGTTTATTTACCTGGTGTACATTCTCAAATAGTAGTTACGTTGAGTGTTCTTTAAAAAAAAAAAGAATTCATCCTACTAGGAATCTTATTTATTCATTTTTTTTTTACATGGACTGTACAAGTTCACAAACTACACTCGATAAAAAACTGTTAATAATAATCAAATTCTTGACATTTAAATATAAAAATTATATTTCATTTATTTGATTACCTTTTTAAGGCCTTTATGAGGTTAAATATGGAATAAATTGAGCGCATTATTGTTGAACATGGCAGGCGTGTGACCACCACAAGATTATATTTATAATCCAATTAACATTATTAGTCCCATGTTCCCAACCCCGGTCTTCCTTGCCAACGCAGCCGTGTGGCCACCATGGTTCCACCACCATTATTGAAAGGTCAATATCTTCACAAATCGTTCTCCTCGTCCAACTTATATATATAAATGCATGTCTGCTTAAAATAAAACTAATTATTTTTATATATTATATGTTCTAATTACAATAATACAGAAGATCAGAGTTACAAGTTATATTATTTTTAATAAGTGGAGACCACTTGTTTCCCCGTATTTGTATATCCATATCTCACTGAAAGTCGCTGGAAACAAGGCCAAAATCTTTGAATTGTGCCTCCCACGCAACGTCTTGGAAAATGATTGATATAATATTAAATTGGAATATAAATCTCCTTTGACAATTGTCATATCATATTTTATTTAATCAATTATAAATAAGTGAGAAAAAATTAAACATATTTTAAAAAAGTATTACTCGTATTACCCATATGTGTGTTTTAGGTGAACAATGTCTTCTGACTCTAATTGACAAATGACCACAATGTCATAAATAAAAATAAATTGTCCATAATTGATCGGGTCAAATTAAGAAGGCTAACAAACAGCTCTCACAAGGAATCGAGCTTGAATCCTTGTAGTTACCATGTCAACTTTCCTACTAACTTGGCTGAAATTGCTCTGCACCCGTTACATGTCTTGACTTTAATTTACTAAATGATGAAAATTAAACCCAAAAAGAAAAAAAAAAAAGAAGTGATCTTATGTGTAACATGTCTCGAATGGGATGACTATGTGGGTAAAGTACAATTCTCACAGTAGAACTTTTCTAATGTCTCGATCAAATTCGTTACACAGAATTTTCCTAATGCAGTTTACCCACAAACTCGGTCATCAATTACATCAAGTTAGGTATACGTATAATTTGTCCCTTAGCTTATTCATAATATACTACACACTCCATATAGTATTACTCCAGGCAAGACAACCGTACCGACAGGAAACTCGGAAACGTGAAGCAATTTAGTAAATACTGATACAAATATGATATAAATGAGATGGAAACGTGGATTTGGATAAGATGGAAGACTATGCTAGCTTCTACGAAGTGCACATTGTTCGTTGAACAAGGGTTCATATAATGCCGTTGTACCAAATCCGATGTCTTTAAGGATACATCAATGACTAAACTGTTGCAGAGAAAAGTCAAGCTAAGCAACTATACCTAAAAAAACAAAAGAAAAGAAAAAGCGGAAATTTACTTTAATGAAATGAAATGGATCACTCAACCCCATTTTCAATCAACTTGATCGTTATATTTATATAGTTTCTTATAGCAATTTGTCATTTATTCAAAACTATATGATAGATGCATGAACCAATGCAGGGTGAAAGTAAGATTGAATATACTGATACTACAATTAACTAATGATAAAGTATAACTTTTGTAAAAAATTTGATTTTTTTTTTTTTGATGAATTCATATACTCCAAAGATTTTCCTCATTTAATTAAATTTCTATCCTCATGTTGGACCCATTAATCGAATAATTGACATATTAGATAAACTTAGCCATCATATGACATTTGATCATGATTGATGATTTTTAAAAAATAAAAATAAAATTATGAAAGGGTAATGAAATATTTTAAAAAAATTATGTAAACCCTGTAATCTAGTAATCTGTACAATAATAATTTTGTTTCAACTAAGAGGATGTTGGCAAAAGTATAATTAAACTTGTGATCTTTGTACAATAATTATGCTTCACGCACTCAACTAGTCACATCTTTCCAGGCAAAATTTACTTTTCTATGAATATGAGAAGTTCCATCTATGGAAATAACGGATTATTTATCTAATTTTCAAATTCTATATATATAGTCTCGAGTGGAACAAAAATAGAACTAATTTGAACAAATCAAAGTCTAAGAAAATAATACATGCTTTAGCAGCAAAAATAAGAATGGTACTATACTTAATCCTCATCATAGTCTTCAACCCTGCATATAGCACACTTAACATTTTATATTCAAATATACTTTAATTTAGTCATGATAATACAACTCACCTACTCCATTATAGTCGATAATACAACTCACCTAGCTACTCCATTATAGTCCAACAATATCAAATGAATAAAATAGTAATGGTGACTTAAAGGGCTGAATCCAACATATATTCTGACATTTAAAAATGCTAACGTACGGTTAGATTAGTATAATGAAATAAAGTTAATCATTCTCTATATTTGATGATGGTAATTAGTATCATGGTAAGGTGTTTTATCGTGGCAGCATGAGTGCATGACAAACGCATATTATTATTAAAACAAAATAGTACTCCAATCATAATAAATTATCTTATATTATATTGCCAACAATTAAAAATTCAAATTAGAACAAATTAAATCTCAGTTTGCTTTATTATATTATTATCAACAATAATAATTTAATACTGATCGAAGAACTTTCCCTTTCAAGTTCTCTATTTAAGGAAGCCTGAGAAGCCATTAATCCTCATCATCAGCTCGACCACTCATTTCTTCTTCATACTTCCTTTGCTGTGATAATCATCATCATGGCTTCCTTTGTCACTCGGCTCAGCCTGGCCCTTAGCTTCATCGCCCTAGCCCTAGCTGGCTTCTCCATTTACCAGAATACCCATACAGCCATGAAAGGGCAGCTTAAGCTCACCCCAAAGTGGCTGCTAGACAACACTCTAGAGTCGTCAGTGGCCGACGTGCTCTCACTACGCCTAGGCATCTCCTCCGGCAAGCTTTCCGACGAAGACTGCATATTCTCCGCCGTTAAGGAAGTGGTGGACGCCGCCATTGATGCAGAA
>CM008336.1:7125497-7143516 GCA_002525835.2 Ipomoea batatas
TCATTGGCTAAAAGCCGGCTCCCTTTATATATATAGAGATATTATCTTTATAATTTTTATTTAAAAAACTAATTGAAATTAAAGGTATATTTCCAAAATCTTGGACATTACCCAAAATGCAAAAATCTCAGTGCTAGTTTGATTGCACATTATCATATCACTGTCTTTCTGTCTGTCTAAGGTCCAAACATGTCGTATTCAATCAATTTTGCATGTTGCAAATATAGGCCACAAATTGATAAATACATATGCTTAAGATTAAATCCCTATTATATGATAAAGACTTGCTGTGAAGCAGCATAATTGAAGCTTTCTCAAATGGGAAGTTACATGTTCAAACTGTATTTGACTATTTGTGTCAAATTTTTTTTGAATTAATTAAAATATGTTATGTTAACGAAGAATATAATATTTAAAAAATAAAATATACTCCGTACGTAATATTGGTCCTATTTGGTAAATAAATATTAGCTGATTTGGTTAGAAGGTATAACTAGTTGATAGATTGTAGAAAAATGTTTGGTAAATTAGTTGTTAGCTGATTGGTATAAATTTTTTTCTTCTCAAAAAGCTAATTGAGAAAGTTGATTTGAGCAATTTTTTTTTTTTTTAATTTTAGCATTTTAGAGTTAGATAAAGTTGATTAACCAAAATTAATAGTGATTAAATAAGTCGAAATTGATTAATAAGCAAACTATTTTACCAACAAGGCATTATCAGTGACAAAATTTTATATATACATTTAATGTCCGCATCTGCCATAACATCACTGTAACAACAGGGGGACCATGTGTATTATCACACTGGCCATACCTTTCTTTACTTTCATTCAGTACGAAGTTTTCTCGTGTATTTTTTTTCTTTAATTCTTTTTTTTTCCATGGTATTTATATATATATACACACACTTGAAGTTTGCAGTATTAGGTGAGTATGTCTACTTACTGTCGGGTCAAAGGGCCTCCATAAAATTATTATTTTTTGAGCTTTGTGATGACCTAACATGGCTGTCACCACATATTATTTATTTCATTTTAAGTTACCATGCATATATACATAAGCCTGATTTAGAATTAATTGTAAAATGGAAATGATGATCTATCAGGGCTGCGATGGAGGAATCCTCTTAAATGACACAGCCAATTTCACCGGAGAACAAGGTGCACCGGCCAACAGCAACTCCGTCAGAGGCTTTAGTGTAATAGATCAGGCAAAACGGAACGCCCAAACTAAATGCGCCGACACACCTGTATCCTGTGCAGACGTCTTAGCCATTGCTGCTCGTGATGCTTTTAGAAAAGTAAGTCTATTTTTATCTCTTTGCTTCAATATGTTAACAAAGTAATTATCAACATAAACTACATTGTAATAGAGTTTTCAATTATTATTCTGATGTAAATTAAATGTTGTCATTTATGTGTGTGACAGTTCACGAACCAAACGTACAATATAACGTTAGGAAGACAGGACGCAAGAACGGCGAACTTCACCGGAGCTAACACACAACTTCCGGCGCCGTTCGATAACCTCAGCATACAAACGGCGAAGTTTGCCGACAAGGGTTTTAACCAGAGAGAAATGGTGGTCCTGGCCGGAGCACACACGGTGGGATTTTCCCGGTGCGCGGTTCTGTGCACGAGCACAAACCTGAATCAGAACAGGTCGGCGACTCTGCAATGCACCTGCCCGGCAAGCGCGAACGACACGGGCTTGGTCGGATTAGACCCGTCGCCGGGGACATTCGACAAGAAATACTTCGAGGAGCTAGTGAAAGGTCAAGGGCTCCTGTTTTCCGACCAAGAGCTGATGCAGAGCAACGCGACGGTGACGGCCGTGAGGAGGTACAGGGATGCCACCGGCGCTTTCCTCACGGACTTCGCCGCCGCCATGGTGAAGATGAGCAACTTGCCGCCCTCCGCCGGAGTTCAGCTCGAAATCCGCAACGTTTGCAGCCGGGTCAATTAATAAGTCAATGTAAAAATTTGTGATTTTCCCTCTCCCTTTGGTCATTCTGCCTTTTGTGAAGACTGGAGTGCTGTAACAAGAGCTGTGTGTAAACTTCACACTTGGAATGTGAGGATTTTCACCTGTTTAGGAAATAAACAAATGAAATAATCTTAATCTGCCTTTGTTTCTGATGAAATTAAAGCAATTTACTTCTGTTTTAAGGCCGGTTCTAAATCGGGAGTGTTTTGTCACAATTTGATTTTATTAGGAGGTCTCAAGGAAAAAAAAATGATATTATTCTTATAATAACTTGGACTAGTAATTTGTTTTTTGTTACAAGAGAAACACATAGTCACTACTCAAAAATATATACTAGGTCAACTCTTACTCATATGTAATAGTTTGTGAACCATATATGAGAGATAAATCACACTAAAGATCATGTGCCCGATGAATCCGTTACTTGGCAAGAAATAATTTGGGCTGGTATTTGCCTATAATAGAGGGAGGTTATTTAATTTAGGGTTCAAGTTTCATTAAAAAAAGAAAGTATTTTTAAATTTTAGTTAGTTGTAAGTGAGATATTATTTTTATTTGTTCATAAAGAATTTCAAGATGAAATTAAATATGGTTGGAGTGGAGGATTAGTTAGGGCATAAATTGATATTTATTTATCTTTAATAATTAGGGCATGCGTATATAGTTTGTTTTTAATGTAATTAAAAAAGAAAGAAAGAAAGAAAAGTCAAATGGATTGCATAGTTAGCCCTACAGAGATAACAAGAGCCAAATACCAACCTCACATGTAAGATTTTCAAATATCTATGTATATGAACATATCAAGCTAGAATAATGTATTATATTTCCATTTCTTTATACCACTAATTTATAGAAATTTTTATTTTTCAAATTTGTATAATTATACATTAAAGTTGTGTGTGAATGAAGTTACTCACGATTTATTCAGATTTAACTCAGTGAATGTTTAGATTTAATATGATATGCCTGCTTATTATGAGGGTCATACTCGATCTTGATGAATAACTCGAGAAATAAATGGAACCAAATTGAGTATTTTAATAGTTGACTTTCAAACCTTGTCAAATTATATGATGTTGGGAAGTGGATAAGATTATGTTTCTCAGATCATTATAAACTTTCTTTTTCGTTTAGTTAGAGAAAAAAGAAAGGTAAGTGAAAATCTTGATGTTAGTTGGTTTTTATATAGGTTTATTATTATTCATGTTTTTTTGAGCGTGTGGTTTAGGTGCCCGGCCCTATGTCTTTGTTTACTTCTTTGTGATTGCATGTAATAAATTAATTTCTTTAAAAAAAATTATAAATTTACCATATTATATTTATATGTATTTACATAAAACATCTGAAAGAAAAAATGACTACCCAAACATTTAATTTATCTGGGTGAGCTAGATCAAATAGGTCAAAACTTGAACAAATTAAAGTTAATCTGAATTCGACCAAAGAATGAATTTTGTTGATTTTAAGTTAGATTTTTAACTCTAAATTCCAAACCAAATCAGATTTGATGGTTTTAGTTTTCAAATTCAAATGTGAGTAATAAAATCAAAGATAATGCTCTGATTTTCACCTCTCAATTAATTGGATGAGGAAAAACGTTGTAGTCTTTGTACACATGCATACAGGTAGTGGCAGATGGATGTGGAAATGTCGCCCAATCTAAACCTAATCCAACGTATTAAAACTGTCATCTCATCCTATCATCAGATCCCACGTATTAGATTTATTTTTTATTTTTTATTTTTTATTTTATTTTATTATTATTATTATTATTTTTTTTGTAATGAGAAAACTTGAATCTATTATTCGGGAGCAAAGACCCTTTGTGATAAACTTGACTGAAAAAAAAAATATTTTCAAAAATTAAATTCGTGACTTTCAAATACAAGAATCATATTACACTCGTTCAGTCACCTACTCGATTTTTTTGAGGTTGCTTTTGGGATTTGTGTTGCATGGAGTGTGACTTCCACGGGCTCACCTATTTGTAGTCATCATTTTCAAGATTACAACAATTTTCCTCATCATCCAAATAATTGAGAAAGGTGAAAATGAGAGCATAATCTTTGAATATGCCATCCACTACTCATTATTGTAGCCGACACGAATCCATAAAAGTAAGAAAACTATATTTACTCTACCTGCTCTCGATCTCTGATGTTTAGTTGGGCGACTAAGTTGATTCAGACAACCTGGGCGCCATCTCGTCCGACGACTTTGACATGCATGCATCCGTGTTTAATGTTTTTGTCCCACTTTTCTTCTTCTTTTATTATCCCCCCGCCCATATTGTCAAAACACGACAAGAAAATTCCCTCTTTATAAAATCCTTATGATGTTATGAGAAATTTTATGTTAGTTGTTTATTATTTCTCCTAACATAATTCAGTGATCGAAAGCTTGAATGTGGGTGTAGTGACCTAAGCACTTAAACCTAGTCTCACTGAAACACATCCTGCAATTTACCTCCTCTTATACTTCCCAGTACAAGGGATGAGAGGCTCTCAGGTTTAGGGTTTAAACCTAAATATATAATTCGGTTCTCTGCAATACCAAAACAGTCACTTGGAGTCTGTGTAACATTTAAGAAACATGTGCATCAACAGACTTGTATAAACAAGTGCAGTTCCTATTTCTATCTGCATCATACCTTAATTGTACTAAAAGTTTTTGTGATCGATCACATCAATTTCAGCTTCACTGCCAAAATTTAAGATGTTTGAAATTGCCCGCCACTTGCCAGCTTTGAATAGCATTATTTTTGGATGATGAGAGAAGCAACAGTTATTACTTTAAAAGGGTTTGCACTAGTTAAACTCCCGGCCTCGATCTTATGTAATAGCTTATAAACCATATAAAAGAAGTAAACTGTACTGTAAAGACGACTCTATGCCGATATGTACTGAAAAGGCTCTATGCGATAGACTCAACTAGGAGTTGTTGTCAGCACTATGAATAGACTTATTAATCTTGTTGGGTGTATGGTAGGTGGAACACTTTAATGTTTATCATATCTTATCCACTGCTTCATAAATATTCACGATACATTATAGGATGACAAGGCTACAACGTAACCATGTGCACAATTGCCCACAAGGAAGAAGGTGCACTACAGAAAAGAGTGGAGCGTAGCTTAGCAATTGCTCAAAAGAGATTTGTACATACACTTTAAAGTTCAGTTCAATAGATAGTGAATAAGAGACTTTTTCTTCTTCACTTTTCTCTTTTTCTTCTTCTTTGCTTCCATGTCTGCATCTGATTGTGGCTGGCATGGATGGGATCGGATCTTAAAAAATAATAATGTGTTTTAATTTGTTAATTGTCAAATCGTTACGTTAGAGAGTGTAATTAAGATATATGTTATTGCAAGTAGCTAGCTAGGTTTCAACTAAAATTGGTTCCCATCTCATTTTCATTCGTTGTGTACTGTGCATGCATATGTCGTCATCTAAGGCTAGGCTGCATGCATAAACAACCACATCCAATAATGTTGCATATATTGGGTAAACTATCCTTAATTATATTAGTATAGTAATAATAATAATTATACATTTTATAAAATCCATCATCATCATGTGAGATGTTATCATACTATAGTATGCCGCCTTTTCTTTATTGTTGTTGACACCAACTATTTTGGCTTCATGGGGATATGTATATATATATATAATATACATTGAATTTTACTACAAATCACCTTTAACTCATGATGATAGATTATTGGTTATTTGGAATAATCCTAGCCGAGCTACCTAGGCTTGATATCTACAAGGTTTTAAATTTTACTTGATAAATCGTTAAAAATTTGGAATTAATCGTTATACCTTTGAAAAGGAAGGTAAAAAAAAAAGCCTATTTCTTTGTGGCCTTAGCATAGGTGAACTGGATGAACCTGTTCTGCACACTAGAATGTAGTGGGACGTATAATAGCCCTATCTAAGAGTTGTCCCGCAACAAAACTCACCGTGGCTCACGAAGGGCACATGAAAGATGTTGCACGCTAGTGCCAAGTTCACAACAAAGGATGCACACGATCAATCAAATAGGACTATCCTAAACAAGACGTATAGCGACCACCTATCTGTGGCCGACTTCAAGTCACAAGAGTAACATACACGCATAAGATAGCCCCAAGCCACTTGTGAACAAGTCGTAAAAGACACTATAGCAAACACGTCTCCTAGACTACGGACTTTCAAAAGAGTCAATATTACCCACACTAAAACTCAAACCCATTAAAACTCAAACCCATGACCTCTCATATGAGAGAGCCACTAGATTACAAGTTCATTTGCATACAATTAAAGTTATAAACCACTTCAATTACAATACATTTGAACACCTTTCAAGTTAAAGGACAATTAAAATAGTGAACCGTTCCAATAATCACTCTCTTAACCCCATGCTAAGTCCACAGAGGATTCAATATCGACCCGGCCCCTTCTTCGGGGTTTACATTTATGTATATGCTAAAATCACTCCATTTTATGTATGCTAAAACCAATACATTGTAGTCCTGAGCTACCAAGAACTTCATCCATTTTCAATACCTATAATGGATGTTGGGGTTATAGGATTCGATTTACACCAAGCCATCAACACCCTAAGCACCCAATCGATCTTATCAATTCACATGTTATGGTTAGAACAAAATGGTAGCTAGTAATGCTTGACTCATGAACATCAACCCATACCTAGCAAGAAACTAATAAGCTGCAGCATGCAGAAGCAGAGATTCATTACAACATTTAAAAAAAAAAAAAAAACACTTCAAAGTTCAGTAAATGATGAATGTGGAAGGATGATCTTGAAATGAGGTTTTGGGAAGTATCTTTTGGTACATGAAAAGCAATGCAGCTTAGTAAAAAGACCAAAAGCAAAGCGAAGAAACTCAGTAGACCATACCGGTTATAGTCTGTACTTAACCGGTGGCTGGAAACAAACTCGATCAAGATTACCATATCTGTTTCTCACGTTTGCACAGGTCCACACCTGACTGGCTTCATTTCATGACTTCTAAACATCTTGTCTCGATCTGTCATCTGTTTCTCAAGAAGCATTCTCCATATCTGCATCGCCATATGAAGGTATATAGTCTCAACTTATTTGCTCATCCATGTGAAAGAATCAGAGCATTTTCACGATACATATGGTAAAATACAAGTAATTTATGAAGATTTGTGAAAGTTTAAAAGCATTCCCAATAAGTGACTGCCAAGAGAGAGAGAGACCCCGGGTCGTGGGCTGCAAAGTTGAACCTAGATATTATGAAGATTTTGGAACAGGGAAAAGTTTTATCATATTCATTGAGGCCAAAATCATTCTGTAGAGGTCTGAAAATGATTTACAGCTCATCTCGATACGTGCTGATAGGCAACATTGTGTAAGTACATGGTACCGAATAGGGTGGTTTCTTTTAAACAAATATGATCTTATACACCTAAAACGTATGGCAGTTAACCATTTCAAGTTTTTCTGATCTTCAGGTTACCTGATTTTCCAATTAGCATTTTCATGGTCAATGCTCTTTTTCTAAAATCTTTTTCTGGCCAATTGTCACAGTTAGAGTCTATGACACCAAAACTTTTCCATCAACCATCCTACTTGGAAGTTGTAGCCGTTAACTTCGGCCTAACAACTTCAGCAAAGGGTTTGTCTGTCACAGGTTCCAATTCAACCAGTAGTCAATGTTAATTGTTAGCATATAAAAGTAACTATGAGTTTAGGACTTCTTAAGGGTAAAACAAAGCTCATGATAAAAAAATCTGGTGTTTTATTGTCTTGAACAAATAAATGAATAGCTGAGATCAGAGTCACCACAAAAAGAAAAGTTTCAAACCCCAAAAATCAGAAGTAAATAAATTCTGATCCATCAAACTAATGAAGTTTACCACTATGAATGGCATTGTGACTAAGGTTAATGAGAAAGCTGTTAAGTGGAGGAAAGAGGTGGCAAAAATGCTTCGATTATGTGATGGTTGAAACCAGAGAAAGGCATTGGTATTGATTATGTGCATGAAAAGTCACTCAAGCTGCCTAGTTTTTCCTCTATATACCTTCAATATAAACCAGAGGAAGACCTCGAAAACCTAAGTATAAGCTGCCATGGAAACCTACCTCATTGGAGGGATAGTGAGAGAGAGAGAGAGAGAGATTTAGGAGGCAGCAAGGAAACGGGAGAGACTGAGAGAGAAGGGAACTATTATCCTTCTTACTCTTCCAAACTTGGACAACCTAGTAGTACTAAGACAATCAAACCAAAGAATCCTCACACAAGACTGCAAAACATATCACCATTCATATCACTATTACACACCGAACTACAAACCAGATTAACACTACATATAACATAGATTCATATGAATCCTACTGCCACTTTCCCAACATGCAGTCCAAAAGTATTTCTCCTCGAAATCAATAGAACATAATTCAAGCTTATCCGGAAAGTGCCTATAACTGAATAACTGACAGCTTACTTCTGATCATCTAAATACAGAGAGCAACCCAGCCAAGTTGGTCAGACTATTCCTCGTGGTCATTTGCAGGCTAGGGTCACGTGATTGAGTTGTCCAGTGACTGCGGGTTTACCTAGTCACTCAAAATACAGAGTACCTAAATCATCTAATAGATTGCGTCAGCTAACAATGTCATGTAGACATATAAAGAACACAACTCTAAAACATTAATGATCAATCTTTGCAAGCTAATTATACTTAGTTCATGTCTGAGTATATAAAGTTGCAATCTTTAGGGTAAATAGATATATACCTGTAGCTTTATCGGATGCATCGTGATAAATGGGTTCTTCCTCCGGCACAGGTTGAAGCGCCGGCGCCGGCGCCGGCACAGGAATTCTATCGTCGGCAGATTTTGTGGGGCCCACACCGCCATCTTTCTCGTCAGGATATCTGACCACAACAACAGGGCAAACACAGTGTTGCACACAGTAATCACTGACGGTTCCAAGCCGGCCTTTGGCGCTCCGGCGGGAAGCGCCGAAGCCGCGGCTCCCCATTATCACAGCGCTGAGCCCAAGCCGCTCGACCTCCAAGCACAGCCGCTCCTTCATGTCGTGGTCCTTCACAATATGGATCTTGAACGGAATATTCCCCTCCACTAACGGCTGCGCCACGTCATTAGCCTTCGAGGTCGTGAAATTGTCGAAATCGTCCTCCAGCTTCTGCTGCGACTCCTCGTCCGCCGCCGCCGCCTCCGACACGACGGAGAGGTCGACGGCGCCCCAATCGGCGCCGTAGAGCACGGAGGTGGGGCGGACGTGGAGCAGGATCATGGCGTCGCCCGGTCGGAGGTAGTTCTGGACCGCCCACTTCACGGCGTACGCGCTCTCGTCGCTCAGATCGACGGCGATGGCGACTTTCCGTTGCGGCCTCCCGGAAGGGAAGCGAGGGGAGGCTGGCTGGTGCATGATCGCCGTCGGTGGACGCTCGGCATCCTCCGCCGCCGGTGGCCTCTTAGGCGACACCATCGCACTATTTCTATCTCTATAATGTAGAAACCAAACAATCGACAAGGAATTGAGAAATACGATGATGATGATGATGATGTTTTGATGGTTTGTTTGTTTGATTCGTGTGTTCTTCGTGTGACAACGACGAATTTCCGAGTATACGATGCTGGCGTTTCGCCGACGGCGTCGTTTCGGAGTAGATTATGATCACCAGTGATAGGGTACACAGAAGCTATCTTGAGGACTAGCCAAAACAAAATCCACGTGTCCAAAATCCCCTAATTTTTTTGGTTCATAAAAAAATCATAATTTCTTCTAGGGTTTTCCCCTGATTCGATTCGATTCTCTCCCAACTCTCTGCGAAATTTACTAAAAATAAAATTATCCAATCAGAGAAGCTTGATTTGAGGGGTACTAAAAGATGCCTCAGAGACACTCGAAGAACAACAACGATCTCGCCTTCTTCACCTACGACGAGACGCGGAAGCTCGGAAATGGAACGCAGAAGGAGCGGCTTGAAAAGGATCCTATAAAGCCCTTCGATGCCTGTTGTCTATGCTTGAAACCTTTCATCGACCCGATTTGTTGCCACAAAGGTCATGTCTTTGAGCTTCTTTTCTGCTTCAATTTTCTGTATCTGCTTTCTTAAGGTTGGAGTAATTCATCTGGATGCTTATTAAAAATGCCTGAACTGATTAGTTATATGCATATTGAAATTATATATTTCTTAATCAGAAACTTGTTTAATGACATGTATAGTAGTGTTTGAACTGATTAAACCTTGAATGCCAGAAATGCACACTTGTTCTGGTGCTTCTATGAGCCACTATGTATAGTGATTGATTTAATGTTTCTAAGTGGATAGATTCTCTAGTTGAAAGCAGCAAAAAATTTGTATTTCATTCTTGAAGGGGTAGGATCAGGTACTTGATATTGGTCCAAGATATGCTATGTGGGGTTCGTTGGACCCTAATGGCTATTCAATTGTTTAGGCACATTATGACATTCGAATCGATTTTAGAATATGTAGTTGTTACCATTGAGGACTATGGTGTATGCTTTTGATCATTGTAATGTGAAATTGTGAATTATAGCCCTATATTACTTCAACATAATTCTGAGAATTGGAGAGAATGAGGTTGGAACATATTGAAATTGAAATACAGGTTTATAAATTTTTTGTGTTTTAGACGAATGATTCTGAAATTTGAAGATTATTAGCTTAGAACGTATTGAAACTGAAATGAGTCGAGCTTTATCAAATTGTCATCTTATGATAACACAAAATAGGCTGTGAATTGGTCTTGTAGAAAGTTAGCGGCCCATTCTGCTCAGAAGAAGCAAGAAATTGAAGAGGAAGAAGAGAGGTTGATGCTGCAGAAGGCTGTGAATTGGTCTTATCCCCCTTCTTCGTTCCTCATTGAAGCCACAGACATCAAACATCGTGCCCGACAATGGAGATGCTTCGCTCTAGGTAATATATTTCCAGTTGTGCTGTCAAATTGTATGTAAGATTGAGATATCTCTACACAAGACAAGGCACTTGGCCTTCCCATATTTAATATGGGAGGACCATTTTCTGGGCCGACTGGATATTGCAATTCCTTTTCATTACAAGAAGAATTATTAAGCAACCATTACTTGTTCATACATTTCGACAAAGATACTAAGATCTCAATGACAACAACCTTTCTTCAAGGCTGTCTTCCTCTTTCTTCTCCCCACCAAATTTGCAACACTACTTGGACCAATTTAAAAGACATGTCTTCCCGCTCCCCACTTCCCTTTCCCGGGGAATCCTCTCACTTTTCCCCTTCCTTTTCACTCCACAGTTTGACTGCACATTCATCTTTTCCCCTCCCTTTTTACTCCCCAGTTTGACTGCACATTCAACTGGACCATACACCATAGTATAGTAATATGGGAAATTTTGGCAGTGTCTTATGACACTTAAGGCTTTATAAGGACATCTCAAATGCGAGAAAAAAAATTCCTTCACGTGAGTAAAAAGTTGATATGGAGAGGAGTGAGAGTCTGAGAGACAAGGTGCGAAACCAATAGATACTTCATAGTTCATACCTTGTCCAAAAAAAAAAAAAAAGAATTGCGATTGCGTGTTTCATACGTGCCTATCAAACTATGCCATGTTCTACGTGTCTAATGGGGTTTAGGAAAATGATATGCAAAGGAGAGAAGAAAATTGTGGAGAAAAGTGCAGCGTGTGTAATGGACTGCATGTTGCATATGTGCCTAATAGGGTGTAGCAAAATAGAGACAATTTTGTACTAATATTCTTTCTTTTTTCTTTTGTTTTGTTGATGATGTGGAGGGATAAAATTTTTGCATTGGAGTACCTCAAGGATCAAACAAAAACGATAACTCTATCAAATAAAACCCACATTGCCCTAAAGTGATGAGGTAAGTTAAAAATATTTAAGAACTATATCAATGGTAGGCCACAAGTATCTCAATCTTTGGACAGGATGAGAGGATTGTGCGTGTAAATGTGAAAGCAAAATGTACACTTGGATTTCATTTTCTTGCTATTCAAATTCGAAGTTTAATTTAATATAAGACTCAACAATATTCTTGGTCGTCGCAAAATTTATTCAATCTCCGACGCTTCATGTCGCCATCTCTCTCCGGCATCATACCACTCTCCCGGCGAAGAACACTTCTTGGCGTCAACGAACAATCAGACATTGCATCTATACTCGACTCAATCCCTCTTGTCACCGTCTCTCGCATTACACTTAAACAGTTCAAAATTTCATCCTACACAATTAAAAAAATAATAATTTAAAAAAGTAACAAATTTTTAGTGTGACACATATCATACAAGTATAATTGAACCTTACACTTTTTACATATTCACATCGGAAAATTGCATTCTTAAACGACAAAAATTGCATCGGGATCAACTTTTCAGCTACATAGAGAAGCGCGGATGCTGCAATTACTGATGGGTTGTACTCAAACAGTTTGATATCTATCATTAGATTAAACAAACAAAAAAAAACATCATTATTATTGAAATAATATTGTACTAAGATAAATCTCATTTGATGTGACGTCTTTACAATTTTTCTTAGTAACAAGAAATTCATCATTACTACTGATAGTGAATCATGCATGAGAGATAAACTGCATTAGGAATATCTAATGGAATATGATAAGAATTAAATTCGTAACATTTAAGTACCAGAATCATGTTTCACCAACTTGAACACTGGGTGCAAAAGCATCAAATTTCTAATATTGTTTATAATTGTCTTGAAAAACAATTTTATATATACCGTAATGAGAAGTGAAGATGATAGTTGAAGCTCGATGAATGAGAGACTGGGCTATGGAGGGATCCTCCAGCGGGTACAAGGAAGTAAAGAAATGCAGAAACGAAAATGGCGTAATGGATCTCAATCGCCATTTCAGAGAGCTCAGAATCATCCCTTCCATCCGATGAACCGATTGGGAATCAAACATTAAACCTTCATCTCTCTGTTCAATTCCACACAATTCTATCAATTTCAAAACGAAAGAAAAGAATTGAATCGCACCCCACAGAGAAGATAATTCACCTGAATATCAGAGAGACATAAATCGATGCATCTCATTTTCGCCGCGAGCGAGAGGCATGAAATTACGAGGATTCGTACAACCCAAGGTTTGTTTTCCTGATGCCAAATAAAGATTCATTACTTGGTACTAACGAATTTTAATTTGCAGCATTATATTGTTTGGTTTTTAATGTCGAAAAGATGAGATAAAATTGCTTACAAGAACTGCTTGTCTGGAGAGGAATCGATCGATGTAGTTCATAGCTAGATAGGCGATAGATCGGTCGAACTTGTAAACAAATTGGGTCTGTAATTAACGCTCAAAAGAATCAACAAAATGCGTTAAAAAGAATGGGAGAAAATGAAGAAGTTGTGGGAAATTAAAGCTTACTCGGTAAGTGAGAGAAAAAGCTTCGCGGCGGATGGAGAAGGAAATTTGGTCGTCGTTGAAGGAGAGGAGGGAAGGCATGTGATCGGATTCGCCGGCGAAGAGAGCCGGAACGGCGTCGAGGTGGTGGTCGTTGAAGCTGGTGAATGGGTTTTCCAGATTGAACTCCATTAGCAGAGCAGAGCAGAGAGAAAAAGTGAAGAATTGAATGAAGATGAGAGCTTTTTTGTTGACTGGAAATGCAAAGTGAAAAAACAGGGCATCAGTAGCAGCTTTGCATGCTGTGTTGTGTTGAGAAAAGAAGAAAGTAGAAAAGAACTGTTTACACTCTTCACTCTTCACTCCTCACCCACCACTACACCTTATATTTATACCCAGTTGTTCCTTTTTACTATTCCCTCCAATGCCCTTTTTTTGGGAGGGGGTGGGGTGGGTTGTCCTAAGAGGAATCGAGATTCTTTAGATTAGTCTCATCTTATAGAATATGATAGATTTTCTTGTCAAGATTTTAATTGGATATGCATGTGGCTATCAAATCCTTTAATTTTACAACTCTCGTTGCACCTTCTACCTTACTTGCTGAAAGGTTGTCTGGATGTTTGTTAGTCTCGCTATATTTATACTAGCCGTAGTTGATTAAGGGTTTTTTAGGTGCTCCCCTCCCTCCTGAACCAAAATGTACTTAATATGCATCATATTTGCTTGCCGTAGCAATTGGGCATGCACATGGCTATCAAGTCCTTTCACAATTCTCATTGCGCCTCATGTCTTTTTTACTAAATGATTGTATGAGTGTTTGTCAGTCTCGCTATATTTGTACTGGACATAGTTGATTAAGGGTTTTTTATTAGGTACTCCATCCCCTCCCTCTTGAACTAAAATGCACTCAATATGTATCATATTTTCTTGCTGGAGTTCAATTGGGCATTCACATGGGCCATGGCTATCAAGTCCTTTTAACAATTCCTCGATGCACCTCATGTCTTTTTTATCGAATGATTATATGGGTATTTATCGGTCTCGTTGTTTTGTACTAACCGTACTTGATTAAATTTTTTTCTTTTTGGTGCTCCCTTCCCTCTTGAACCAAAATATACATAATATGCTTTAAAAAATAATTGGGGGTTAGAAATATGACACGTAGTCGTAAATGGTTAATGATTTCTTCTACTAATTAATTTACTCTTATAAATCAGCCATTCACTCAATCTAATAACGCAATTTTCTAATTGTTAATAGTCAAACAAAGTCAAGTTGTTAAGAGAGTAATCCCTGTTTGCAAATTAGAACTAAACCACGTTGTATTCCAATAATATAATAAATAAATAAATAAATGACAGATTCCTTCGTAATTAAAGCTTCTGAAATCAAAGCCTTACAGAACCATATCTTATTATCTACGAAGAATCATATCCCATCTATAATAAGATTTGATACAGTCCTAAATAACTTAATTATCATATCGACACTAGCTTGGAAACCTAGTCTTTGTTTAAGGTTATTTGGTCTTTGTTTAATATAATGTTATTTATCATAGACTTAGCTTGTTTGAACTATTTTGGTAGTTAGGGCAAGCCTATTGTAATTAAAAAAAAAAATACTTAATGAAGTCTTCTGTCACACTCATTATTCAAACATTTCTGATTGTTCTTTAATTTTTGTTATAAAAAGTTTCTAAAAGAAGATCGGCCAATGAAAATACACTAGTTCAAAGTTAGGCATATCAATCGTTAGATCAATTGAAATACATTACAAGCTAGATTTGCGTTCTCAACCTGTCTCTAATCTTCCGGAACTTAATGGATGAAAGGGAGTATCAATCAACTTTTAATTTAACAGAAGATTATGTAGACAGTTGAGACACATCTCGAGATTTATTTTATATATCAATATCTAATCTTCAAGGCGGAAACAGTACACGTTATTTTAGGAGAGGATTAAGTGGTGGCGCTTGCAAAGCCCATGCACGTGAAAAACCTTGGGGGAGCAAAATGATAATTAACCAAATAATTAACTAAAAGTTAAAAGAGAGAGTGATGGGATATTTGCATTAATCCTCGGAAAAAGCGGGACTATAGGCTTGGTTTCTTGAAATCCGTCAGGGAGAACAAAATGGGTTTTAGCGTACTGCCACACCCTGAAATATACGTCGGCATTGATGGCTAATTAAGGTTGCCTTGCGGCTGCCGGCCGGCTGGCCCTTCATAATTCCTTGTAGTGTTTTTTCTCATGCTTTTGGCTTGAATCAATTAAATGTGTTTGCACCCAATTCAAATCAAATCAAATTGTGATCATTTATAATATTGTCATTATTAACCATTTCTACCTCCCTTATCTGCTCATTTGAATTCCTAGCTAGACTTCTTGCTATTGACTAATATGGAGCTTTAATATGAAACGTAACTACCACAAAATCATATTAATACTAATTGCATAACGATACAGTTCTCGAGTAGGTACTATATATATCTATTAATTAATTATTTGTTTGGACAAGGGAAGCTGCCATTATTGACAAATCGGTCCTTAATCCTTATTATTGATTATTTAATTAATAGTATCTTAGCAATAGTATTCTATCTCAGCTCAGCTCATTCCATGCGTTATTGTTGTGTGATCTCTATATTTTAAATTGAAAAATCAAACTACACTATACTAGAGTAACTATATTAATTAAAAAAAATATTGAGACATATATGAAAAAGGATGATGATAAATATAAAGAAAAGTGAAAGTAAGGACAATCACATGATTCTTGAATGAATTGAAGTAGGTGATGATGTGTGAGAGCAGAGCCCCACCCTATTTCCTCGAAGCTAACCTTTCACCACTGTCTGAAGATTATTATTGAATCCATTCCCAAGCTAGCTAGGTATGTCGTAATCATGGGATTAATATATGACGAAACAAAGGAAGAGATTAATAATAATAATTATTAGTATTATTATTTTTGTGGTGCGGCACGTGAGTGCACTCAATGTGGATTCACGTATAGTACTGTGTTTCCCCACTCCCTTCTTCAGAACCTTTAATTTGATGATATGATGAAGCCAGCCCATGATCGGAGACCCAGACAAACTATCTCTTCTGTCGTTTATTCTTTCGGAAATTTCGCATGTCCCAACTCCCAATTCTGCATTTAATGTTTTTAAACCCTAATTCCGGTTTACACATACTATTAAGCTCTGATTATGACTTCATCTTGGATTACTTCAACTAATTAATAGTTGATTGATCAAATTAACTTTGATTTATGAAAAAGCAAGCATGCAGCTACTATTTGAAAATGCATTTTAGGTGAAATTTACCTCGTGAGTTTAGTCGATCAAGGACCACAAGGAGATAAATCAACATATATAATCTGTCTATGGTTGCCTGCAAGTGCAGTTCATCAGTTGGTCACGAAGTTAATAAAAATCAGGGATCAAGTCTTAACAGACCAGCAGTAGTGTGAGAGCAACCTTTCAAAGTGAGGGGCTCTGATCTCGCAGTAAGCAAATGTCTAGCCTTTGTGGATTGGCCAACAGTAGTGTGGGAGCAACCTTTCAAAGTGTGGGGGCTCTTGCAGTAAACAAATGTCTAGCCTCTGTGGATTGAAGATTCAACCTTTTGGAAAGAAACGTAATCTCCCTTCCAGATGCTTTGTTAGGCCGAAGCGTGGCCTGAGGCCCTTGGGTTTGAAATTCTCAACTTTTTGAGAAGAAACATAATCTGTCTATATATGGTTGATTCGGCTCAAACCAAGAATCTCAATATGCAGGTCTCATAGAGAACTCAACTTCAAACAATAATTACTAATACTTGAATCATTAATTGGATGTTTAAAAGGGATTCTCCTTGAACCACATTTGTTTTTCGGACCATAATATTAATTTCATCCCGAACACACTTTCAAATAGCGATTATGGACTTTCTAAAAGTCATCACTTTAATATATATGTTTTCAAAGAATGGGGCTGAAGTATATATCATCAGAAATCTAGTGTTAAACTGCACTTTTACCTGAGGATTATCCTTTGCCGGGGACCATTGGCCATTTCATTCTGAAACGGTAACATAGGCTGTACTATACTAGACACAATGATGATATATAAATTGGAATGTGATTCCAAGAATACAATAATATTAGTGAAGGCTACTTTGTTGCCTTCTACCTATTTGCATCAAAATTCACAAACATACATATGCATAAATTAAATGGCATATATGATCACAACCAAAATAATTAATTAAATTAAAGAAAATCAAATGAATACTGTATTTAAATCCCTAACTCAAAAATTCTTTCTTAAACATGCAAAAATTGCGATTGGTTTCAACTGTATCATATCAATGTGTGACAATCGTCAACAATCATGACTGTATACAAAAACATCCAAGCCAGATAGCCATGATTATTTTAAAAGAAAATTGGTTATATATCTCAGAATTACTCTTGGTAAAACGAATCAATTGAACTCGGGTTAAAACGGCATATATAAAATCTTGGCTACTATACATATATAGCTTTCATAGCTAGGCAGGAAGACCTGGGGTTTTGAATTATATTACAGAATCCAAAATGGAGTTTTGGCGAGTAGTTTGATTGTACGTTGCGGGATGTTGACGAATGATAATAGAA
>CM008336.1:7234267-7248489 GCA_002525835.2 Ipomoea batatas
AATTCTAATTGGATTTTTTATTTGTCACATTGTGACTTTTTCTCTTTTTTATTTTATTTTTTCTTTTTTAATATTAATAGTGAGGTTAATGATTTATAATGTGTTTTTTATTCAAACTATTTATATTTTGTTTTAAATATTTTTTTATCTTGATGTATTTTGATTTTTCATCACTAGTCAACAATATTTGTGACTCGATATCTAAATTTTTCATTTTTTTTTTCAAAATATCTCGTTAGTTTTAATCTTTCGCCGCCCCCACTGGAGTAAATTTCTGGCTCCGCCACTGGGGACTCCACCTCGTACTACCGGCGACAAGAAAATGGCGAGGAGGATTATTGCGGCGGCGAGAAGGGGGGGAATAATAACCATCAAGATCACCGGTGCGGTGGGCGAAACAAGATCGTGGACGAGAACATGATAGTGCTGAGACTGAGGATTAAGGAGATGAAGGCGTTGGAGGGCGATGACGGGGACCGGACGGCGGAGATGCATTGGATGGGATGGGAAAAGGAGTACGTGAAACATTACAACGAGGATGTTTGTGAATTCGTAGGTTTGTTGCAGAGGTTTTTGATGGAGAATAGGCCGGCGTTGGGTTTGGGGTTGATGGCAGTGGTTCTTGGCAGTGTGTCGTTGTCAACTTTTGTTGCAATCATGCATGCCATGGAGATGGCCAATGGAGTACTTTCTCACCTTAATTGAAGAGATACAGTACAATCTTATCTGATCTTAGTTTTAATTTCTTGAAATGAAAGTATGGCCAAGTGATCATAACTGTACGTCTCACCTTAATTTAATACAATCTTATTATCTTAGTTTTCTTGAAATGAGAGTATGGCCAAGTGATCATAACTGTCTCACCTTAACTGAATTGAATCTTATCTTAGTTTTCTTGAAATGAGAGTATGGCCAAGGGATTGCGTACTGCCTAACCTTAACTGAATAGAATCTATCGTATCATAATTTTGTTGAAATGAGATTTGGTATGTGAATGAACTAGGATTGCTAGCTAGCTTCCATAATCCATATGGAAGTAATAAAATTTAACAAAATTTTATCATATGAATAAATTCTAAATTGAATACATCCTTACAAACTTTCAATGATTTATCATTTATAATTATCTTACAGAACATGTTATAATATATCATAAAATTCTTCTTATTATATAGTTATTCACCCACATCAACATTATTATTTTTATCCATGATATGGTGAGACTTATATACTAATTACTTATATAGTATTAATAAGCATCAACAAAAAAAATTATTTCATAAAAATCCATAACAATATCGAACACTAAAATTTATAATAATAGAATTGTTCAAATAAAATATTAAAAAATATAATTACTAGTTGCATAAAATAATAACAAAATTAATAATATAATATTAATAATATAAAAAAAATTATACTTGAGGCATCAAGCAAAGAGTAATTATTTGCAATAGCGAGTTTGGATTATGAACAATAAGGTGCTACTATTTGCAGTCCCAAATTGCTGTTGCGAGCGGTAATTCGCTATTCATAGTAGCATGTTGCTATATATATATATATATATATATATATATATATATATATTACGAATATAAACATAAAAAGAATAAAAATCAAAATATACAAGTATTTATATGAATATGATGAAACATATAGTAAAATTTGATGGTGATAGATGAAAAATTTGCTTTATTCATGTATTTAGGGAGAAAAAGTTCTTAGGGACCAAATTTGGTACAAAAGTCCATGGACCATTTATGGTCAAATTCAAAGTTGAAGATGGAAATTGGCAAATGTAAATAGTCAATGGATCATTTATGATACTGTGTTCATAGCTACTTTCTCAACCTACTGAAGTACAAGAAGTCAACAATCACCTCCACTGAGCCTCAAATAAACTCACTCCCTTCTATGTGAGAGTGTAAATCGGGTGTCACTCGACCACAAGATCTTTGGTCCAATTGAAAGTTGAGTATAAAAATTGATAAATGTCAATACTCAAAGAACTATTCTTGAAATTAACTCTTATTAATATTACCCATTCCACTTGTTTATATTTGAATAAAATGTTTACTACTACGCCATAATGTATAACTAATAATAAATACACAATATTTTTAATTTTTTTTAAAAATATTTGAATGGTAGGTGTAAGCAATTTTCAATAGCAAGATGTTAGACTTAATCTAAAAAATTCTATGTCCTAACACTTACTAGCTTCAACTACACAACATCCCTTCAATGTTACGTTATTCGAACCTATACTATAACTTGTTCGATACTACTTGCTAGTCTTGAACCTATCAGGATTGCCATATCAGCCAAATTAATTAAGGGTGTGTTTGGAAGCCCGGAAAATGATTTCTGGAAATCATTTTCCGGGCTTGGAGTGTTTGGAAACCACTAGAAAACCCAGTCAACGGAAAATGATTTCCGTTGACTGGGGAAAATAGACCCATTTTGGCGGAAGTCATTTTCCGCCCAGGCTGTTTAAGAGAGGGACGGCCCAGGCTGTCCCTCTCTCAGTCCGGCGGACTGGTTTTCGCCGGAAACCAGTCCGTCGGCACTGGTTTTCGGCAGGACCAGCCGGAAACCAGAGCTAAATTTTTTTAAAAAAAAAGAAAGGGTGCGCTGCTCTGGTTTCGCCGGACAATACAACAACATCAAACACTCATATACGNAGCTAACACAATCCGCTATCAGCTAATTGTCAAACGCCCCTGAAATCATTTCCAGGTACCACATACCTCGCAGCTGGTTACACCCGGGCGAAAACCTGCTTGTTCTTCACGAAGAGCTCGGGGGAGACCCGTCAAAGATTTCCCTGGCGACGCGAGATGGGGAAGAGATATGTGCACACATATCACAGGCTGATCCTCCACCTGTAGGCTCCTGGAAGATGAACCAAGCTTTTGAATCTCAACACCCTGAGCTTCAGCTGAGCTGTGAAGGAGGGTGGAAGATCGGATCAATTCGTTTCGCCAGCTTTGGAACCCCGGGAGGAGAATGTGGAACACTCTCTCCAGGGAACTGCCATTCTGATGTCACATCAATCCTTCATCAGGTAACTGCAGTATTCAGTGATCTGTACATTGTTGCAGAGTTTCATTTCGTTTCAACTAAAAATTTAAACTGATTAGATTGTCGATTTCGTTTTAACTAAAAGTTTAAATTGACGAGACTGAACGTTTGTGTGATTATACAGGTCTGTGTAGGGAAAACACAGTGTTCAATTCCAGTCACTGCAGCTAATCTTGGAGACCCTTGTCCTGGAGTCATCAAGAGCTTAGCAGTTGAAGCCATTTGCAGTGCTTGAGGCACCATCTTCCATGGATGATTATCTCCTCTTCTTGTCTTTAGACTCCACATGATTGAATAAAGATGCAATCTTTCTAAACATCCCAGGAATCCCATCTCCACTTATCTTCCGTTTCATTGTTTTTCTTGAAATTAGGATCCTTCTTTTAATCAGCAAAATTAAGTTTGGGCAACTTGACTCTTACAAGTTCAACTCTCAATAGAAATGGCATAATGACCTATTTGAACTTGTTTGAACTGATCAACTATAAACAACTTAAACTGGTAATTTGAAAGATTACAAATTCAACTCTAACGACCTATTGATCTATTTGAGCCTGTTTGAACCGATTAACTATGAATAATTTAAACAGATTTACTAGATTTTAGCTCATTAATTATATGGGGAAGATGAGATCAGAGTCAAGCATTTGTCTCAATCAAGATTGGAATTAAACCAAAAACTATACAAATCTCGAAGAAATTAGAGGAAAATGTACAAGAAATTCAGCAGACCAAGCTAATCAAGATCCTAAGAACAAGACAACAACTACAACAAAACTGGGTGTGCTCTGATCTCTTTCCCGATCCCATCCTTCTCCGGCCGGCGAGTTCAAAGCTCTTTTCTCTCTCTCTGTCTCTCTACAGGCCGGTTCTCCGGCGAGGAGACCGAGCCCCTTTAGAGAGAATAGAAGACAGAGAGTGCGCTAAGCCCCTAACCGCAGCCACCTTCACTTGTCCTCTCATGGGGATCGGACGCTCATACTCAACCCTGCTTGACCTCGTCATGTTTCCACCGTTGATCATCATGTTCCCGGCTCCGGCCATCTTGTTCCTTAGTAATCTATCGGCGGTGGCTCTTGCAATGATTCTTATTTGAATGCTTGAGCTCTGTTGTGTTTTCTGAGTGAGCTGTGAAAGGCTTCGAGGCACAATATATATAGGCAGTAAGGTGCAAATTGCCACTGTTTTTGGACAAAATTACATTTATAGGTTTTAGGAGTTTTTAATTTAGAAGTTTCCAAAATAAGGATTTTTTTTTGGGTTTGATTGAAAATCGGTTGACAGTTTTGACCTTACTATATATGTTCACATTTATTTTCCATATTTTTTTTTTGGTTCAGACTTGTTGCTTCAGAAAATAAATAAATAAAATTTAAAAAGAGTTCACACTTGGATGTGATTTATGTATAGCATTTCCATGACAAGGGAACTGACATGTTCAAACTGAATTGCCAAGTCTAAAACTACTGGTTGAAATTTCAAGCTAGAAATAAGTCTAGTATTATATTTTAAAAGTGCATAAAAATCAAAATAAAAATTTTAAAAAAAAGTAAAGAATTAAAAGTTAAGTACAATCGTAAATAATTAAATCGGTATAAGATCAATCACTACTGTAACTAATTGAACTATTTCAATTTGGTAACGCCGTCTTCGTAGGCTCATAGCCATGGCTTTCACTTACCACCAAAGGAAATTAAAAGAATCTCCAGACAAAAGAAAAAATAGAAAAAAAGAAAAGAAAAAGTGACAGAATATTTTTTTAAAAAAGAAGAAGTGATAATTGATAAAGCAGATTGCAAGTTGCATGAACATCACGTGGTGATTATCGAATTAAGAAATAAGAAAATTGGGTTCACATGTAAATAACGAAAGTAGTGGCATGGTGGGGCCAACAAGGTGGTTTGCTGTCACCTTTGTATGTGTCTGCCTTTTCAACACTGAAGTGGACACGTGAATTGAATCCAGACATTATTTTCCCCAACCCGGCCAGTCAAAAACGCTATGATTGCATTCACTATCTCATATTTTCTCATTTTCTTCTAAAAAAAAAAAAAGAGATTTATTTGTACAATAAAAAAAATTAAAAGTAAAAACCAAAATAATTATAACCCTTACAAAAATATATATATCAATCTTTCCATATTGGAATTGTTGTTGTGTTTTTTGTCACGAAAAGACTCGCAATCATTACTCAATAATATACACGAAATAAATTCTGCATTGTGACCCTAATTGTTAATTGGTTCAAACCTAGAAAGTCGAGTTGCACTTGTCATTTTTGATTACCGAAATAATTAATAATCTTTCCAACTTAACCAGAGTATGTTGTCCTAGTATTATTGTTGTGTTTTAATTAGTACTGTACAAAGGATGTAACTGAAAAACGTTGCTCTCATGTATGATGTCTTCCCTTCCACCTACGTTTCTTTCAAGGCCGCCAGCCACCACTCCCACATATATAATTTATTATTACTATATTTATGATTTTATTATAGTCTATATTATTTTTTGTTTTAAAGTAGCCTGAAGTGTTAATAATAAGCTAAGGTGGATGATTACTATTCTGAAAATAGTGAAAAGAGGTGGTCAAGATTCTTGCAAATGAAAGGACGTACATCAATTATAACTAGATGAAAATACATATTAAGCGAATAATCTTTTCTAAGAGCCAACTAATTAAATAGTGCTAGTCCATGATGATATGTACTGTAAATTAATATTGGTTGGTACTTGATATAAACGGCACGTGTTTATAGAGAAACTCATAAATATGTGAATTATATGGCTTCCTTTCATGTGTCGTCACTTTGGAGATTGTATGGTTGATGTTGTTAGGGTGTGCTTGTCCCTAAATTAGCACCTTGGTACAAATTTATGTTAATTTAATTAAGCATTCAAAGTTCTTTAGAATTATAAAATCGTCACTATATTTTTATTCGTGACCTGTAATCATTTGACATTCGTGATGGATGGTTGTAAGTTATTATTCTCATTCCTCACACAAAACATGATTTTTACACGCACACACATATATATATATATGATGAATAATAAAATCTCTCTCTCAATAATGTTAATTACATATTGATATGTGATAAGTAACTGATAGATCATGATTAATTATTTAATATCTTTTGAATTGAATATATTGTTTCTTTCTTCTTCATTTTTTTAAAAAAACTTTATCCTATATATTTTTGCTTACAAGTTTATATTGTTTTTTTACTACGCCATGTGCCTTACTCAACGTTGCGACTTCCGAGGAAAACAATTGGGTTGACTAAGGTAGCTGCAGGTTGAATTTCCGGCATGGAATTACATTATGTTGGGTGGATTGATTCCTTCAAATTCAGAGTCAATTTTGTATTGTTTCAACGTTCAAACTTGACATCTATTTTGCATCTATCTTTTACACCTATACACGTTAAGACAAATAACGACGCGTGATAGATTTTGAAATGGGTAATTGCGTGAGTAAAATATGATTATTGTATTAAAAAATCACAATAATAAGTTTGGTTTTTATCAACTGCTCTGTAGAGTTTATTACAACAAATTAGGGGTGGGCACTTCGGTTCGGTAAAACCGAACTGAACCAAACCGAGCCGTACCGAAGTAGTTTGGTTCGGTTCGGTATAAACCGAAAGAATCGAACGGTACTTAATATAGAGAAACCGAACGGTTCGGTTCGGTTCGATTTTTTACCGAACCAAACCGAAAACCGTTCGGTTTTTTAAATATATATAATAAATAATAATAATGAATATTGATCCGTGATGAGGGGATGATGGACGTACAAGATATTACTTTACAATTTGGATTGCTATGTTAATTTTGTGTTTGAATTGTTTTGTTTTTATGTAATATTTATATTTTAGACTTTGGATTATGCGAATATGTATTGTTTGGCAGCGTGTTATTTGAAAAATTAGTAAATGTTGAAAATTGAACATCCTAAACCGAACCGAATCCCGAACCGAAATAATTCCGAACCGAAACCGAACCGTTTCATACCGAACCGAAACCGAACCGAACTTTATTGTAAAACCGAATGGTTTCATTTTTCGTAATACCGAAATACCGATACCGAAACCCAAAAAAACCGTACCGAATCCCGAAGTGCCCACCCCTACAACAAATCTTTTTAATATGATTTATTCCTATCGTGTGGTTTGCAAGCTGCTACACAAAAACGAAATTTACTCACTGCACACTTTCAAGTAGTGACTCACTTTTGGATGTTTTACTTTGCTAACAGCTATGTTAGTGAACAAACATTTGGATCACTCAAAATAAGTTCACAAGCAGCGTAGCCACACTACAAGCATTATTTGAGAGTATAAACTTTGTTTTGCTATCATTTGCATTAACGCACAACCATTTTTAGATTGTAGTACTCAAAAACACGCACAACCATTTGATAACCTGTAAGACAATTGAAAGACACTTCGCAAGTACATGTGGGAACTGTGAATTCATAATTAAGATGACATAAAAACACGGTTGGAAAAACGCAGGCCTATTAATTCTCTCTTAATTACTGATTATTAGTTAAATAATTAAGTTGTTAACTACCCGACAACACATGAGACAGGAATATTTAGTTACCAACCATGAACAACGCGGAACATGGAAATGGCTAAAACAAATTAAAAAGAGACCGCGGAATCTTAATACTGTACTTAACAGTTAACACTATATGTACGGTCAATGCATGCATGCATCACGATGTACAATAACTCCACGTGGGGCTCTTGTTTTTATTTGGAAAGTAAAAAAAAAATCCTTTGGGCATCATTTCACAATCTTAAGGTGCTGTCACTTCAATCCTTTTTTTTTTTTTTTTTTTAAATGAATGATTAATTAGTATTTATACTTTTTTTATTATAATATTATATGATATGACGTTATAATACATTTTTACTGTATATGTAAATTGTTAGCTTGATAGCAACGTAACTGTTTGAAACTAATGTATATAAATGTATAATGCTATGTACTGTGAGTAGTGATGGAACTGAATTTATTGTGCAAAGACTAAATCAAAATTGTCAAAGCAATGCTAAATCTAGAAAGGTGAAAGTGAAAAAGAAAAGGACAGATCGTAGTGGCTTCCTGTCCTAACTCCACTACCTATCTTTTTTGGTAACTTTCGTTTTATCCTAGCCGTTGCGGCGGCGTACGCAGGGTTGCGATGGCGCAACCTCAGTCGGAACCAGGCGACTCGCTGCCAGACGTGGCTATGGAGGAGAACNTATTATTTATTTGAAAATCACATAAACCACAAATCCATAAATATGCACTTTAGTGGAGGCGCTGTAGGTAAAACTGTATGTCCGGCTACTTGCTTGGCTAGCTACCACTAGATGTAAAGCGAAGTGAAGAATCAGAATCTGATTCTCAGTATGCTGTGCAATAAATTGGAGGAAAATTTATAATTTATGTACTTGACAAATATGTCAATTATCAATGCCATTTTTAATTGCATGAAATATGTCCCATGATTTAGTCACATAAATTGATCAATCTGTAAAACTTAATAACTCTATTATGTTAATTGTTATTGTGTTTAAAAATATATCATTTTGTGCATTAAGTCCTATCTTATGATTCTAACTGACAAAAAATTACAAGTAGATCCTCTAATGCTCATAATTAGCTACCTCAAGCTAAGAGAGTTAATAGATCATTCTTACTAATAATCAAACTTGTAACTTTATAATTTATCGAGCCAACAACCAGAATTACTTTATTTCGTTAACCGTAGTAATGTGCAAGTTCGGAGGTGCAATCCTAATGGGACTCTTTTTTTGCAATTATTGGGGAGACAAGGGAGTAACAGTCAACGTCCGCTAATAACCAAAACATCATTCAATTTCGCACTCAAACTCAACCAGGCAGAACTTTCCTCCGTAATATACCTAAGCGCTTATGTCTGTGTAATTCAATATTTCAATCCGTGTGTGCGCTCAGTGAAATGCTCATGTCTTGGGTAAACTATCCTACGACCAAACTTCCTTCACGTGTCTTCTGCAACACCAACAAAGATGCCTATTTCCTCCCCAACCACATAGGAATACACAGAAACCCTCCTAACTTGTTTCCTAGGAACTGCCTGAATTTCTCAACTGACCCAATTGTCTCTCTCCCAACCAATCTTGCCTCAGTAATGGATGAGCCCAAGAATTTGGGGGTTGGGTCTGTCACTGCTGACCCAAATGACAAGTATTCCAGAGAGCTGGGAGTTGCAGTCAGAGCTGTGCACATGGCATGCTTGCTCTGCCAGAATGTCCAAGAGAATTTGATTTCTCAAGGCTCTCAGCAAGTCCACTCCAAGGATGACAATTCTCCTGTTACAATTGCAGGTAATTTGGGTTGTGTTTATCCTTTTTGGGTTAGTTTCAGGTTTCTTCAAAATGGGCATTTTTTAGTTTTTGTTATTGGCATGGTTTATCTGTCTTTTCTGTGAAAGTTATAATTTTTCTTAATTCTTTTGCTTACTTCATGATGTAGAGCTTCTTTTGCTTACTTCATGATGTAGAGCTTAATTATATAAGGAAATACGGCTTATATTTCATGATATATTGACCAAAATACTTTCAATTAAGTCATTGTAAGGTTAGACTTTTAGTTGATATGGAACGTACCTTTGAATTTGATATTAAAGCCATTGTGAAAGGTTGTATAGGCAACTATGTCCATGTTTCTCTTGGCCTGTCAAAAAAAGTTATTAGTATCACTCCCTGTGGTCAAATAGTTGCTTAATCAGTTCAAAGATTCCAGCTAATCTTACATGATTACATGTTGCAGATTGGAGTGTTCAGGCAACTGTGAGTTGGGTACTTTCTGAGGCTTTTGGTAGTCAGAATGTGTCTATTGTTGCTGAGGAAGATGTTGAAGAGCTCTCCCAGGCTGGGGCAACTGGGCTACTAGACGGCGTGGTGAAAACAGTGAACGAGTGCCTGGCTGATGCACCTCGTTTTGGACTGACAGCACCAGCTTTGGCTCTAAGTGCTGAAGAGGTTCTGGAAGCCATTAACAGGTGCAACCCCTCGGGGGCGAAGAGCAGCAGATTTTGGGTGTTGGATCCTGTGGATGGTACGTTGGGGTTTGTACGTGGAGATCAATATGCCNACATCCTTTTAAGTAATTACAATTGAGAAATCATAGCAAGCACATTAGATATATAATTTTTACGTCAACTCCTGCCTTTTAAAGGGATATTGAAGCGCACAATATTCTTTTACTGACCTTATTGCATATTTAATATCTACTAATTATATATTGAGATAATTGGCATCTCATTATGAGATGCCAAGAAGTCAAAAGAACTTACGTTAGAGACTTTCCTTTGAAAACCACTGGAGGAGCAACTGCAGCAAAGATGCAGAATACAAGGTGAAGCTGCATAGAGGGTCAAATGTGAGAAATATCCTCCAAGCTCAACAGAAACTTGGATTGAAACCGGGGGAAATTTTAACACCAGCTGAAGGAGCTTACTGAATAAAACAAGAAAAACCACCCAAACCTAAAAGCAGTTTCAGACCTGCAACATCAACAAAAGTAGCACCTCCAAAAATGAGTTAAACAATTCTCGTACCGACTAGGAAAGAAGGAAAATCAAGTTCACATAGTGAGAAAACTAGAGGCAGCACTAGCACTAGTTACAATTTCATCCAAGCCAGTAGATAACCATAATAAATAATTAATGTGGTGGTGTATTTTTTAAAATCTGAAAAGCACATTCCGCCAAAAACCGTTAAACTTTCCACTGAGAAATGGAGCATTTACCTAAAAGCACGATAGAGTGTACGATACCATAGAACATAGGCTCCTGGGACACCTAAGATGAAGTAGATGATAGAAAGCAACCAGATTGTTGCATCTACCCAAAAAAAAATGGTTTCAGGTTAGCATACATACAACACGTGGAGGCACAGAAAGCACTCCATAGACAGTGTCGGGTTTAGACAAACCTCCCTCTTTAATCCATGCAGTAGTGACAGCTATTATATTCCATAAAAGACATGCATAAAGCCCTGCTTGCCACCAACATAATATCAGTGTGTGTACATATAAAAAATGAATAAATAACAATAAAAGAGGCAAATGAGCAGTGTAAATAGATTGAAAACTTTCTGCCAGAGATTTCTCTATGGCAATGCACAGAAATTATAAAATTCTAAACAACCCATCAAGGCTAATTAAAGAGACAGACTTGATGTAGTAAATAAAAATTGGCATACCCAACAAGGTTGTAAAAGCAACATATTGCATCCTTTGTAGATGAATTGGTATTTCATTGGCAATATCATGATGGATTATTGGGAAGAACGGTGGCCAGTTCTTCTCCTCAAGAGCAATACCAGCTGAAAAGCAAAGAGGATACTTGGACTCATTAAATACTGAAAAGACCAAAAAATGCTTAACTGCAATATATAATTGATAAGAAAGGAGAAAGGAACTGAAATGAGAGCAAAAGAGCACCTCTTCCAGCAGCATCTGCTTTCCGCTTCAACTCCTACATAGCAGAAATGAACCAAATAATGAATATTTGTACATCACATATAAAGTGCATGAATCCCAGTCTCAATATCCCATTGAAGGATTCTATAGGCCATCAGCTCTCACCCTTCTCCCATAGCCTAATCCCATCCACTTACAAGTTTTAACAGGGCCACTAGGAAGTCTTTTCTAAACCTCTTCTTAGGTCCAAACCACATGCCATTATATCATATTATGCTTGTTAAGATATTATGGCATTTCACCAAGTGGATGAACTCTGATACATTGAAAAAGTATAATAATAAGAATAAGATGTAGAGAAAGAGTAGTCAGTAGATGGCAGCCATTTCTAGAAAGTAATGAGAAGAAAACCACAATGTCTACATTAAGCACATGTAGAACTCCAAAACATTGCCCTACTGTAACTTTTTAATCATTTCTGCAACAGCTAATCCACATTACAAATGATGTATTATTTCAAGCTCTACAAGTACTCAAGAACCAAAATAGAGTCTAAAGTGTAAAATCCATCGATAAAATATATACACAGAAACCTTGTAACTAATACTGCAAGAAACAACAAACTTACATCCCTTCAAATGCAAATGCATTATTAAATGTTCATTAGCATATACCTTTTCCCTCCTACTCAGTTCAGCCTCTTTACCCTGCAAGTCCTTCTCTTTCTGTTTTAAATCCTGTATTTAACATCTACTTCAATATAAAATGTCACCAGGAAATTCACAAGAAATCAAATATGTTGAATACTCTTGTATATTCATCAATTCTCAAATATTTCACAAACCGCAGCACTATCTAGTGAAATATCAACAGAGCCATTATTATAGAAACCAGCTGGATCAGGGGAGTTTGTAGCAGGAGGAACCCTCCCAGTGCCCTGCAAAGTTAAATATGTTACTGACAGAGATAAACATAAAAAAGTAGAACCCCTGCTCATCTAATTATCGACTAAACACATCCTAAATCCTAGTCACAGAATTCAGCACTAAAATAGCATAAAATTACACTCCCTGCTCATCTAATTATCAACTAAACACATCCTAAAGCCTAATCACCGAATTCAGTACTAAACTCAGCATAAAATTACACTCCCTGCTCATCTAATTATTGACTAAACACATCCTAAAGCCTAATCACCGAATTCAGTACTAAATTCAGCATAAAGTTACACTCCCTGCTCATCTAATCATTCTGTTCATGCACATTCAGGCTAAAGACAAATGTATGCAAGTACTCACACAAATACTTGTGTACNATAATAATAATAATAATTAACCAATAAAACCAAATGGTATAATATTGACTTATTTGCATTTTGCACTATTGCAGTATAAAAAAATACTGCGCGAAAATTATATTCAAAAATTTAAAATTGCATTAATTATTTTCAAAATTTTAAAATTTGAAAACTTTATACTATTTGGTTTTATTGGTTAATTATTATTATTATTATTATTATTATTATTATTATTATTATTATTATTATATTAATTTAATTATTATTATTATTAATTGGATTCATAAAAGAAATTGAGAAAATGTATCCTTTTAATTAATTATAAAATTCTTAAAATAGAAGAAAATTAATTCTTTTAGTTTAAATTTTATCGAATATATAAAACTAATTAAGGAATTTGAATCCTTAAAGTAGAAAATAAAGGTGAGTACTTTATAGGCTTTAATAATGTTATCAGGTGCAGGCTTGGAGAGCCACTCACAATTAAGTCACAAGTTGGCAATCTGGTTACCATATTTGACCAATCGTTCGTTATACCGTGGACCAGAGTCCAAAGTGCGTCATTTTAAATTTTAATTTTAACGGTACATGATTTTATTATTATTATTATTATTATTATTATTATTATATTGAAGATACAAATCTGAAATCCCTACCATTACTGAATACTTTGCTCCAATGCTCATTGCAGAAGAGTGGGGAAAAAAATGTGAATGGTTATTATACTACAAAGACTCGGGGCCAAAAAGATTATTATATCAATGAAGGTAAAGTAAGAAGAGTCCAAATAATGAACTAATGGTGTGGTGTAATTCACATACACAGACTACAGATTACAAGTACGGATTTTGAAAGCAACTGGCATGGGATGAAGAGGAGGAGGAAGATTTCATCACCAACTGCCGGCTGCCGATTAACTAGGTTTACGCCTTTAAATTTCGCCTATCGTTCCGCCTTCTCTTGCTCCTGCGTTTTCGGCTCATTCTGTGGCTATCTTTATATGGATCTACCCAGTCCTTGTCCTCGCTCACCGCTCGTTCCCAGCGCTCCTTGAATTTTAGAAGCTCTTGTGTGGACTGTCGCCGTATCTGAACGAGGCGGCAATCAAGTTTGTTTAATTCAATGACTAATCTACTTCAATATCAAAATAAGAGGGACAATGCCCAGAGAATGATGGCAGTAAAGAGAGAATAATGTGAACTGTGAAGTGTCTCACCTCGGATCTAACATCGACCACATGCTTCTGCAGTCCAAGAAAAAACAACGTAGGAATGAGTTCATCGTTATAACTTATAAACTACTTAAACATGAAAATATTTAAGGTATCTGGGAAATAGAAACAAAACCCATACTTTTAAATCCCGAGGATTTGAAA
>CM008336.1:7294184-7305206 GCA_002525835.2 Ipomoea batatas
GGAGAGAAGCCGACCGGTAAGAGAGTAAGTGCAAAATGATGTTTGTTATTATTACAATAGAATTAATCAATTCACGAATAGATCACATAAAATAGTTTTTCCTATGGGCATCCCTAATAGGTGGATTTTGAAAGGTTTTTACACGTCTGAATGCATATGTGAAGGAGAGAGAATGTATTGGGTTCTTGCAGGAGGTATTGGTTTTTGTCTTCTCAATGAGCAAAAAAAAAGTGGCACCGGGTAGGCTCGGCCTGTAAAACAGCATTTTTTATTTTTTTATTTCACTTGTCAGACATTTTTTTCTCTTTTTCTTTTCTCATATTCCCCTCTCTCATCTTTCATCTCTCCCACTTGGCAACCTAAAAACTCACACAAACTCTCAACAAATGAGGTTGCTCTTATGCCACGCCATGTAATAATTTTAGTAGGGAAGAATATATATATAGTAATTGGAATAAATTTTTGTAAAAGTAGTATTTCGATCTACTAAGTAATAAACTAGAATTGGAAACATTATTGAAATTACATGTTGATGAATCCGAGCATAATCACATTTTAAAATATAAAAAAATTTGTAAAATAAACAATAATATGTTGATAAATCAATTCCCCATTTGATCAACAAGCAAATTTGGGATGATCTATGGATCTATCCAACACGTTTTTAGATCAAAATAAACTTGATGACTTTTCGATGACTTTTCGATGAGTGTCTCCACCTAATATTCACGAGGGTCGTGAGTGATGGCTTATCCTCCTTAACTTCAAGGGCAAAACAATTTATGTTGGATGAAATTCTTGGTGTCTCTTGAACCTAAGAAAGCTCATGTTGTGCAAATGATAATTTTTTTTTTATTTTTTTTTGGTCGGTATCCCTCCTCATATTTGATTTTTAAAAAAAGTAATAAGTATGAAACATTAAAAATGTAACTTTAATAAAGACAACAAAAAAAAAAAGATTAAACCGTAAAAACAAATTGGAAAACAAGGTAGCAACAATGATGCCATTTCAAGCAATGGTTGTTCACAATAGTGAAGAGGTAACAATGTAGCAAGGCCAATGGTATAACATTTCTTTACGTAATCATGTCACCCAAAAAAAAAACTCAAAAAATAAATAAAAATAATAAGCACTTAATGTGTCTATCTATATATGGTAAGGTTCATTTGAACCAGAATTCATGTTTTCAATTGTTGGCCGTCACACAATTCACATTTTCAACTATTTATAGTTTGACAAGAAATAAATAGATAAAATGCAAAGAGAAAAAGGATTGACATAATGATTTTTTTCATACAAAGAGGGGATTTAAACTCTCGATCTCTCTTAAGAAATGAGAATCTCACATAACTAATCACAACAACCAAGCTGATTATTGTGTTTATCAATTAATACAAGGAAAATGTAGCCAAATTGAATGAGTATTATTGGGTTAGTATACCATATCCATTATTGAAGGCCAATTGCAACATGTTGGTGGCCTACGTGTGGTTGTGGCATTCCATCATTAACAATACATAAGTTGAATAGAAACATAACTAACTTTAGAGTTTAATGTTATATAATCATCATACGAGATAAAATGTTCACGAATTAAAGATAAATGATCAACAGTAAAAAAAAATCGATATTTAATACTTGTGGCAAAAATTAAACCCCCACGGTGCTGCTGAAAGCAAGTCTAAGTGTCTTCTTTTAGTAAGCTAAACTTTACATGCAAGTCAGTCAAAATTCATTAACAATATCTATAAAAACTTCTAACTTGTCAATCAAACTCAACCATCACTGTTTTCGTAACTCAAATTCATATTAATCTATATCCAATTCAAACTATATTATACTTCGACACACGCACGCCCTAACTAAAAACATGTCTATTTATTGGCACCATTAATCAAGATGCACCATGTGGCAGTGACCCAAGGTCTTTACCACATTGTTGGCAACCCCTTGGATTAAGTGTGGGTGGGAGTTTAGATAATTGCATAGGACAAGTGAAAATGAATGTAGGCATTGCATGTAATGTCCCAAGTGTACGTAAGTGACAAGGATAATACGTACGATCCCTCCGAATTGTCGATTCATCAATTATTGTTGCAAAAAGTGGGAGTTGATCATAGGCAGTGCTGCGCAGAACAGTTCATGGATTTATAACATCTTTAATTAATTACTGTTTTTGGATTGGTCTGTCGTTTGCTTTCTTGAATGGTGATTGTTACCACTTTACAGAGCTGTAGCGCAGAGGGGATGTGGGAAAAAAGTGGCTTAGAGATCCTGGTTACATCACTTGTGGATGCCCACCTTGTACAAAGGGGAAGAATAATGGGATTTTTTATTTTTATTTTTTGCCCATAAAAGGGTCAAGGGGTTGAGACACGACGAGTTTAAGGATGATTAACAGTTTAACACCCTTCTGATTGAGCTAGTGTAGTTTACTTTTACTGTGTGGTTTGCATGCTATTACGCAAGAGTGGAATTTATTCCGTGCAAATCATCGAGTAGTGGCTGCGAGTTTAGACTAACAACCATCTTTGTGTTTATTTGTGATTTGTTGATCTTTGTGTTTATTTGTGATTTGTTAATTTCTCTTTAGTGCAAATTATTGAGTAGTGACTGCGAGTTTAGACTAACAGTCATCTTTGTGTTTATTTGTGATTTGTTAATTTCTCTTTAGTGCAATAATTTTTGTTTACGTCTTTTTAAAATTCTTTTCTTAAGGAACAATATAAGCATTTAACATTTTATATTCACGGTAAACGTTTATATTAAAGCAAGCTAGATTTCAAAAATACTATAATTCTGTTACATGTCATGATGTTTGTCTAGAATCATGCAAGGACTTTCTAAGGGTTTTAGCTTTAAGATTTAAGATTTAAGAGTGGTGAACTACACAACAATGGCTACAAAGCTCCCTTTCTCCATCATATTGTATTGGTTCAAAACTCTTCCATTTACCTTCTGACGTGTCAAAAGAATGGACCATTGATATTGTCTTTGATGGCTCATTGGTCGTTCGATAGCCCACCAAGAAGTAGAGATGAGACCCTAGTGGAGCCATTGTCAAGTATAATCGTTCAATGGGCTGTCCGATTTCCTCACATGGAAAAAATCTCTTTTGTGATCCTTCAACCATGTACCAAATGTTGAGTTGCCCATCATAGGCTTCAATGTGACCCTTCCATGCAGTAAGGCAATCCCCAGAGCTAAACAACCTACCATCCACGTCAACGATTTGATTAGGTGGCACGTCCAATTGCCACATCCCTGCCACAAGACCCCATTGATCGCTTGCCACATCATACACTTCGGCCGAGCAACGCTCCACATATTGCATTCCCCCTTCCACGAACCCACCCACGACATAAATTTTTCCTCGCCACGTCACGCCCACACACTTGTATCTTTTCCTAGTCATATCTTGCAGCGGGACCCATCGATCCAAGACGGGATCGTACACCTCAGCAGATGAGATGGCCCTAGCACTGCCCAACGTGGACTGCCCTCCTGCCACGTAGATCTTGTTGTCCCAAATGGTGCAAGCAAAATTATAGCGTGGTACATTCAGCGGTGCACATTTAGACCATTGCCCACTAATGGTATTGTAGTTGTATACTGAAGGGAGTATTTTCACATCATCATCATAAAACTCTTCAGATCCATGCACGTTCTCGGTTCTATCTTTCGAGCAGAGCCGACCGCCGATTATGTAAATCGAGTCTCCAGACTCCAATGGACACCATGGCAAAATCCTTCAACACATGGTTCTCGATTAGGTCGGGGATCCGGCTAACAAAACTCAACGTGTTTTCAGAAGGATTATAACACGCTATCCAATTAGAGACATCATGACCTGCCGGATCATTCGAGCAAAACGAGGCAAATATGCAACGCTTTGACATGGAATTTTCCGGCAACCTTGACGGCGGTGGGAAAAAGGGACGGGAGCCCACAGGGGCGGCCGGTGAGTGGAGGAGCTGCATGTATGATGAGTGGCTATTTGGTTTGTGATTTGTGATTTGTGAGCTCCTAAATATAAAAAGAGATGAGAATTAGGCAGGCGGAGACTTCAACGAGATGCCATTTGTTAATATCGTCATAGGAGTTGCTAACATGGATCAAGACAATACACATGAGGTTTAGGACACATCGAAATACTTTTATACTATAAATCCAGACGGCTTTGTATTGAATGATGGTTTATTCAAAGTATCCTAGTTATCTTTGATTCACATAGAAAGACCATAGTTGCACCTAAACGTGTGCTTTGAGTGAAACCCACCTTATATAGACAAATTATACCATGGACCAGAGTATATTTTGCATTGTAGATCCTAGTCCAAAAATAATTTTTAGATTCTGTATCTGTTGTTGACACATTTTGTACATGCCGTTGACAGTTTCTGTACTTGTAACTATCATATTATGTGTAGCAATTATTAAGCTATTTATTTACATGTACAAAAACTATTAATTGTAGATACAAAACGTTTTAACGGAAGGTACAAAATTTTTGTATCAAGATTCACATGGTATAACAATTGCCTTATTACCCTAGCTGATAAAAGATCAACCTAGCTAGATTGTCTATAAATGATCGCCTCAAACTGAGAAAGCCAATTGATAGCTCCCACAAGGTTATTTAAGTTTCCTAGTTATATGCATATTCTTCCTGAACTGGACAAAAAGAACTAACACCACAAAAATAGAAGCGCCCATAATAAGAAATTAAATTTGTTATTCTGCATTTCAAAGTTCAAACAGCAGGATCTTCAAGTACAGCAGTAGATACATCGTTTATACGAGGGTACGCAACTTTCTCACCGAGCTGGTTTTGCGTCCAGGTCAACAGCTTCAATAGGACAGGAAGCTTTGGATCTGTGGGTCAATTTAAGTGAAATGGTTTTAGTTGCTGACAAAGTTTAATAGTTGCGTTTTCTATAGCTGCAGATGCAATTCTCTGTTCCCTTCACAGTTTTAGTCTGTTCAAATCTTATTCTTGCTAGACTAGAAATCTTGAACTAACTTCATTTGAGAATGGGTTCTAAGTTTACCCTAATGCCACATGCAACCAAGACTTACCACTCAGAAAGCATGATCAATTACCACTCAGTATTCTGTTTATGAAATTTCCCAGAATAACGCAAATCTTAAATGGTCAAAAGAGTGAAAGACCAACCTTTTTCATGGCTTTGGCTAGTGAGAATTGCAGCATTGATCTCACTTGCAGTCTTTAGACGCTGTGATACATCTAAAAGCTCTCCAACAGGACTGCTGGCAACATCTTCAAATGCAAGCAATGCAACTGTCTTCTCCAACTCCTCCAAAAACCCTAGCTGCAGAGAAGTGATTTTTATTATATTAACAGTGAAGTGCGTGACCAAAGACATGTACTAAGCTTCTAGTGAGCACTAAGTATAGGCACTGGCATCTGAAGCATGCATAGTTTGTGCAGTAGTAACACCAAGAGATGATAATAGATGAAATCTAGCCAATTAAACCAAGTGAGTAGCATCAGCTTCCTAAATGATAAGTATGTTGAACTTTTATTTTGGGCAAGATGATAATCATGCCAGAATTAGAGAAAAAAAATTGTGCAAGAGTTGAGAATTACATTTTCCTCTCCCCTTGGAGCAAGCTCCTCCTGAGCAAACTCCAAAGCCTCTTCCACCTTCCCGTTCCTGATAAGTTCTATCAACCTTTGCTGTTGGAGATGAAAAAAGAGCTGGGGATTTGTATCCAGTATCTGCATCCAATAATTTAAAGTTTATTTAATGTATGAAATGGGTATGCTCTCCACATATGGCTCTTCCGTTTACTGGCCAAGGTGAGGCATCCCATACGGCCATACCTAAGGTCAGCCAGTTCAAATCCCCCATCTGTAACCCCGGAAAAAAAAAAAAAGAAAAAAGAAAAAAAAAGAAGGTAAACTATGCTTCCCTCAGAGAGACAGTATTAGAGTAATATAGCAATCGGCTAATACATGATACACCATATAGAGTTAATAGTTATTGTAACAGAACTCACAATGACTGTTAATCAAATCATTGGCCATTATTACCAGAACTCAATGTGCAATTTGGTGTATTGAGTAATTGTCAATAATAAAACACTCAGATAAGGTTCGTGGAGGTTAACAACGACTTGCTTGTTTCTCTTCCATTTTAAGAGAAGCAAAAGCTACCTCTAGTAGACTCAAAGTGTAATTATTAACTATGCATCTTCACACGCAATTTAAGTTCTTGTAACTAAATAGAAAAAAGTCAACTGATAGAAAGGATGAAAAGTACATGGAAAGGCATAAATGAATTAAGAAATAGGATGTTACATGCTTCTCCCAATCAAAGATATATGTCTAATAAGTTTCAACAAAAATAAACCTTGAAAGTTTACAAATAGCTTTTAGGGTCTCTAAACTCAATGTAATCTGTATCATTAGTGTCTCCATCAGGGACCCCAAAAAGGCCAAAAGGCATTTTTAACGTTTCAGCATTTATGAAAAAAATTAGTAAGTTCAGGAGAGGCTCTGATATTTAAGCTGAAAAAAAAGAGGAAGAAATTAAGGTAGACATACCTCAGGATTTAAATCATTAACCTTTTCAATTGCATCTTCAACATTACCACGTTGTACTGCCTCTTTAATTGCCATCCGATCAGTAATGGTCGCAAGATCTATGTCAGCTACTTATTATAAGGAAAGGCAAATTCTCAAATATGCCATGGGATTAATATGAAATTGACAAATAGAAACATGTAAAAATTATACAAGGATACGTTCTGTCCCAGATTCTGTTCTGAACTTCTCTGCTGCTTCCACATAACCCTCAGTCACTAGGAAGTTCATTACTAACTTATTCATATCTTCTTTTCTGATATTAACATCTTTCAGCCTTTTTTCCCAATCATCTCTTGTGATTACTTTCTTTGACATTGCCTGCACAAGGGATGAAAACATATGTTGAGTACATTCAGAGACAAATGCAAAGCCATAGTAATGGAAAAACACACATATGCATGCAATGCTGCAATACTTAAAGCGGACAAATACAACTAGAAGTCTAAATCACCATTATGTGCAACTTACGTTAAGAAGTAGCATTATAAATAAAAATGCATTGTTATTCGATATCACTGAAACATTACAGCCTGAATAAAACAGCAAATACTCTGTAGAATACAAGTGGAACTAAAGCAAGTGACTTGAAAGTAGAAACAGAACTCTAGAACAAAAGTCACCAGACCTCTACATAACTACCCATCCCAACTCCAAAGCTTCTAAAGCCTACTAATTTTCACAACAATGATATAAATATCAAAATCACAACAATAGATTTTTTTTTTAAAGGACCTTTATGAAGATTTAACATCTGTAGTTAAACCCTTGAAGGTTCAAATTGTATACAAGCTAGTATTTCGACACAAACTAAAGCACTGTCCATATCACTAGAACCACACCTACATCAATCCCAGTAAGTTTCAATGTTACACTACAAACCCAGTGTTCTCTATACAGTGGATTAGCAGTGTAGAATCATATGTTGCAATAAATGTGGTGGAAAACTCAACCAAATTGGTCAAGCGGTTGGTTTAGTAACCACAATGATCCAAATTCGACTCCCAATGAGAGTGGCCAACTTGATTTGAATGGTCAGCTATGAACAACCTAAGCTAGTCTATGCTCATTTGCCAGTTAGGGTCACAAGGTGCACACCCTAGGTAGTGGTTGTTGGTTTCCTTGTCATCCAACAAAAAAGTGGTGGAAACCTATGGATTTGAACACTAACATGCCATATTCAAACGCAGAACTAAAAAAGGAGCAAAAGAAAATCTATAGCTCCATTGTTAATTTGCTATTCTTTCCTCCATCTTCCACAATTCAGTCCTCTCCCCATTAAAATCAACATAAATTACTAAATTACTATCCAATTGTAAATTACTTTAACTCCATGCGACTACATCTGATTAGAAACGCATATTTAAATTAAACTACATGGTGAACACAACTAAACCAGTCGAAAATTGGAAGGAAACAAGGCCGAAAGAAGGTACTTTGTTTCTTTACCATGGCTTCAATTTCAGCTAATTGACGTAAAACAATCCAGAATAACGACATCAGCTTTCAACACTGACCCATGTAAACCCCACGCCTCCCTCCGCCGTTCTCCAATCGAGCAACGAGATATGAAATCTCGGGGTGGAAACTTTTGGTCCGCTCGCGCCACTGGTAAATTGGAAAAGTTGCGATCGTCATTTAGCTGGACTCTCTCTTCATTGAATTGTGAGCAATTTTCAATTTTGATTTTCGGATTGTAATCCGAATTTTTAGAAAGGAAAAATGACATTTTCAGAATTTCAGTCTATAAGTTATTATTTTAGTGCAAGATCAGTTTTAAGTGGATATGGTTAACAGAAAAGGTAATTGACTGAAATGTAACGAATTTTAGGATAATTGATAAAAATATAAACTTTTTAAAAAGTTAATAAAAATGAGAAAAATAAGTTTGGGAAATGCATTTTCCAAATTCGTATGACTTTAATTTTTTTTCGAAATACGAAGTCAAACGCAAGTTCGAAATGCGTATGATGTATCAGACTTGCGTATGATCTTTAAAATAATAATAATAATAATAATAATTTGTATTGTTGCCATATTTTATACATCATACGCATTTCAGACTTGCGTTTGACTTCATATTTCGAAAAGAACTGAAGTAATCCGAGTGTGGGAAATGCGTTTCTGATGTCACATGCATTTCCCATACTTATTTTCCACATTTTTGTCAACTTTTTAAAAAAGTTCATATTTTTGTCAAGTACTCGAAAATTCATCACATTTTAGTCAATTACCCAACCAAAAAAAATGCCCAATTAGCTCATGAGTGTCTTTCTCTTATTTTCTCTATAGTAGGTTATGAGGTTAAATACATTCACAGAGACGCTAACTAAACAACCAATTCCATAGCTAAAACTAGTGAAGCTTAGCTGACACACTCACAATGACACATTCTGGTACACGTAGCTTGATTAAAAACCCCATTCAAGGAAATTCAAGAGGCCTACGAAAGAGTTAAAGCACAAGGGAGCAACAGGAGTACCAAAACTAGTAGTAAGGCCATGTGGATTATCCCCACAAGAGGTTGGGGTGATTGTGAACATAGATCAATGCTTCTTTCACTACCCTCTATGTGAGTTGATAGGATGCGGTGGAGTTATGTGAGATCATGAAGGAAATTATATGGTAGGTTTCAATTGCACAACAATAAATGAACCATATTACGGAAGGGGAATGTTGGGCGATTTGCATAACGATAAAAAATACATGAAAAAAAAGAAGTAAGTAAACTATAAATTCAAAGGGATTCAATCAACGAGGTTGTTAGTTGGACCAATGGCAACGAGGAGATGCTAGCCCATGCGGTGACATCACAAAGACATGCAAGTCCGGATAAACAAAGAATGAGGTGTCATAATATTGCATATAAGCAAAGAGTTGAACAAGGTGGCATGCAGGTTAGCCAATTTTACAATAAGAACAATAGTGATGGGATATAATTTGAAGTCCCGCAATAAAGATTCATGGAGATTTAGAGACATTAGAGCTAGACAATAGTGCAGTGAGGTCATCCCCTTCCCCCAGTTTAACAACAAATTTCATTTTAATTTTAAGTTTACTTTGACCAAAAAATACATGTAACTCTTAAATTTGTCATTTTATATATATATATATATATATATATTTGGTTAACTATTGATGGAAATACATACTTAATCCGTCACCCAAAATGAGTTAAATTGAAATTTTCTTAAATTAGTTATCATTTCGTAGTTTTTTTTGTGCTATTATTTTATATTATTTTTAAAATTTTTGATACACTTAACAAGTTGTTCAATACAAATCAACTATAATTTTGATTGGACTAATTATTTTTTTTTTTGGTAAATTTAAATTGGACTAATTATTACTCCGTACTCTGTAATTGTTTGGAGATGTTAGTTTGAGAAATTTAATTGGAATAATTATTATTCTTTAACTTTGTTGAGTTGTTATTTTATATTATTATTATTATTTTAAATCATTGATCGATGGTTCCACTCAATACGAAATTGACTTAAAAAATTTTATTGTACTATTTATTACGGAGTATTTGTTAACCTTTTAAAGTCATTATTTATATTATTTATTTAAATTATATATAAGTTAGTCCATTTACCTCACATCTCAAAAAAAGTTGATCATTCCATCAAATCAAATGATACATGATGCAATTGTTATACAATAATAATTAACACATTTTGTACTTATAATTAAAAGTTATACTGTCGGTACATGTAAACAAATAACATTGTTGACACATAATATGATAACTGTATATATAAAAATTGTTAATTGCACGTATATAATGTGTCATATAATATGAAAATTATTTTTGGATCAGAATCTACAATGTTATGTAAATCGTGGTCCATGGTATTATTTGCCCGATTTCCAAAAAAAAAAAAAAAATGGTATTATTTGCCCGCGTGATGCCTATTGGTCCGTTTTGACAAATTTTCATGGTATGGATTTATGGTATCACAATTCTTTTCAGATTATGAGTGATTGAGTTCTGATTGTTGTTTGTCTGTGTCCTTTTATTGGCATTTGCGGATTTACGGTACTCAAAAATCTCTTCCAGCATAGTCTATATATCCTTAAGCGTGTATTTTCCTATTTCCATTCAAAAGCAACGTCACCCCCAAGCTAAATAGGAAAAAAAAAAGGTCAGAAAAAATACAAAGTATCGTCACTGAAATCGAAAGGAATCTTCTTGCAAACTTCGATTGCAACTCGGTCTTCTACTCTTTCCCCACCTGTACAGACGCATATATAGACAACAATCATAGGTGAAGTGAATGAAAATTACCTTGATTAGATCGTGTACAGAATTGTTGGAGAGCTAGGGTTTTTATTTCCGCTCTAATTGGCTGGTTGGTTGGAATTGCGATGATGATGGCGAACGGGGCCGCGGAAATACGGTATCCTG
>CM008336.1:7335920-7348056 GCA_002525835.2 Ipomoea batatas
ACACTGTACCATGATCCACATACAATCAAAATGTAATAGAATTAAAATAATACTTTAATATTGTTATAATGAAACTAGTGTGTGAAATGAAACTGTAGTATAATTAAAATAATATTTTAGTGTTGTTATAATCAAACTAGTATATGTGAAAAACGAAACTAAAATTCAAAACCATGCAATAACATATATTGTCAAATGAACTTGAGTGCAATTAATTAAATAATACTTTAATTTACTATAATTAAACTAGTGTGTGGAAAATGAAACTACAAAATATAGCTCATGCAATAATATATATATATTGTCAAATGAAAATGTAGTATAATTAAAATGATATTTCTGTATTGCTATAATGAAATGTGTGAAAAATGAAACTAAAAATTAAATAGAACAATATTGTCAAATGAAACTAAAGTGTAATTAGAATGATACTTACTTCATGGACCACACTGCTACATGGACCATGCGGTCCACAGGAACATTTGTTGTAAATTGTAGGTAAGGGCATAAAACCAATTGAAAGAGTGTTGGCAATAAAAATAAAAATAAAATTCATGACATGCATTATAATACGTGAATCATGCTTAACTCATTCTACTATTTGAGAAGAATATAATTAAAGTAATGTTTTTTTTTTTGAAACATTAAAGTAATTAATGTTTTAACTCAAAGGGTAGTAGGGTACCAACACTAAACTTGAAAGATGTCAGCATGTGTGACGGTGTGAGATCATCATACCATCTCCATAAGATATACTCCATAATAATTTTTTATGCATCGACAAGCTAATTAAGTATGTATTATATTTTCATTAATAATATAAATTTCAGAAAGTAAATAATTATCCCGTAATATTTTTCAAGTAATAAAAATATATCATAAAATTAAAGTATTACATTTTGTTAAAAAGCATTATATATTTAAGATTCATCGTTAATACGATCTCGTGCAAACAAAATTTATTTTTAAAATAATTTTCTTATTAAAATATATAATAACAATTAGATATATACGTAGCGACTTCAATACTACTTACCCATCTATTATCAATAATTATCTATCTACTAATTTTAAAACATATGATCTAAAGATTATTTTCCAAAAAAAAAATTAAAAAACTTATATTATATCAAGAAAATTCCAAATCTGATCTATCTACCGGCCAGTTGTACACACAATATATAATATGTAAAATAGAAACATCCATGGAAAATTTAGTACGTAAATAATACTGCACAAGTTAGTGATACATTTCAAAAGATGAGCAACTTTCTTTTGTATTATTTATAATCTTCTCCGTTGACATTATGCGCTTTATTTGGATTGAAGTTTTCTCATTAAAAGTCGGCCCGGACCGACTATTAGCGTGTGACACAGTTGACATTGAGTCACTAATGTAAATTTCTTCGAACTGTACATGTCCCACGCCCGTTATTTCGTGGGCTAGTTATATTACATGCTTCTCACGTGGGTGGTGACATGCATTTTTGTTTTCTTCTTCTATGTACTTAACTAGTATATTACCTATATGACAATGTGTAAGAATAATTATTAATTATGTTACGGTGAAATTAATGAAGAAATTAGAATGATGAGAAATAATTATAAAAGTGTATACAAAGTTATAATAATTAAATTAGATATTAGAGTTATGCAAATTATAATGTCAAAATCTTTAAATTGGTGACTCTTGAAACAACAAGATACGATTATCTGTAACGAAGAAATATAATATAGAGTATTGAATACTGGTCTTTCCAAATGGGTATTGTTTATTTATTTTGATATTTATATGTACAGGTGGATATTGCATGTTTTGAAAAATTATATTATTATGATCTAATTTTATCTCATAAATCATAATATAAAACTCATAAATGCATTTAATTTAGAACACATAAAACATGATATATGTGTGTGTACGCACATCAAAAATAAATTTATAATGACCATATATAAAACATGGTACGGAGTAGCTTTAATTAAGCATTTAATAATCATGATTAATATTTTGTAATCTCATAGACTAATTTTGCTACAGAAGTGATGACAACTTTATAACCAAATGCAAACTAGTATATAATTGAGAGATTTAAGTACTATACGTGAATATTTAACCACAACTGAATTTTTTTTTTTAAAGTGCCATAACTAATTAAATTTATTGTTTACCTGTTATTGGTGGAGTAACAAAGACTAAAGCCTCTCTTGCACTCTTTTGCTGGACTACGATGTGCCAATGTGTCATGAGTATGTTCTAGCTAGCTATATAAAACATCTTTGAGCTAGTATCATACTCAGATTAATTTCCGTTCATATAAGGCATGCCCAATTATACGTTCCAATTAATTAATTAACAAAATTGAGTCACAATAACTCTTTTTTTTTCGTGACTATTGCGTTAAAATGTATAGCTAGTAGCGATTAGCGATGCACAACTTTATTTTATTATACTTGTTTAGTAGGTAACGCCACATTTCGATAATTGGATGTTGAATTTGACTTTCTAAGCCAGCTCAGTGTATATGGAACTATGGGCTGTTTGTCAATTAATTAAGATTAAGATTGCACGTTTGTTTGTTTGGGGGGAATAAGAGCGACATTAACATCAAATTTCATATTTATTTACATGCGGATAAATCATTGGCAGTAGTGGCAGCCTTGTTTTTTTGGCGCAATTGTAATTTGTAAATTCGTAATACTTGTTGTTTTCAGTACATGTCACATTTTTCAAATGTATGTAGTAGCCAAATGCAGTGTACCTTCTTGACATTTTTGTTTGGATTACGATATGGCGATGGGTGCCACGGTGGCCTCCTCCACCCACTCTACAACGGCAAATTATTATGTGGAGCCGGGTCCAGCTTACAAGGTGGACTCGAATTTTAATTTTTGAATGCTCACAATTTACTTTTTAAAAATTCACAATTTGTATATTACGAACACACAATGTGAACATTCACAATTTATATATTACGAACACACAATGTTAACATACATAATTTATGTGTTTTGACTTAGAAACACAATTTATACTCTAAAAGTTCACAATTTCAATACAAAAAGTACACAGTTTAAGACCTGGGGTCCACCTTATAGTGTGGACTTTTGTCCATGGTATAACAACTCCTCTACAACCCACCTCCTTTTGACAAATTATTATGTGGACCCATATACTATTTACATGCTAATAAATGTTCACAATTTACTTTTTAAAATTTTACAATTTGTATACTACGAAAACACAATGTGAACATATATGCAATTGATTACTTTGTTTTGTATTCGTAAGTTCTTTTCAAATACTACAATTAATTCCAATACTAAAAATATAAAATTTAATCTTTTTAAAATTTAATACAGTTGTTATATGTTTTTATTTTAAAACACAATTTACATTATGAAAGTTCACAATTTTAATACTAAAAATACACAATTTATTGAGGTCCACCAACTGCCTCCTTTTCCACCTCCTATCTCTTTGGCGCAAATAATTCCTCAATAATTCATTAATTTGTAAGTGTCCAATTTACACACCCAGCCCACTAGACCCATGAATTGGTAATACATTATATTGATTATATGGTACGAAGTATATATATATATATATATATATATATATATATATATATATATATATATATATATACACTTTCAATTTTGTTCATAATAAATAAGAGTATCAAATATATATAAAATTTATAAGAGAAATTGTAATACTTTTGATGAAAAATGTAATACTTTTACATTTTGTGTAAAAATATTCTCTTTTTTTTTAAAAAAAGTATTACACTTTTCCTTATAAATAACAAGCAATTTATTTGCCAAAGGCCTTGTGGTCAAGCGGCATCCGGTGTACACTCCCATGTGGAAGGGAGTGGGTTCGAGCCTCAGTGGAGGCATCTGTTGACTCTTTGTGCTTCAGTAGCTTGAGAAAGTAGCTATGAACAAATACTACATTGTAACCGAGTCAGTAGAACTCAAAAAAAAAAAACAATTTATTTCTTATTAGTATTACATTTTTCAGTATAATAAGCATTACATTTTAATATTGATCCGAGCCAACCCATCCATACAAGTATGTATGACCCTTTTTTTTTTAATTCAATTTTTTTTTTAATAAATAGTTTGACCTACGTACTTAACATAAAATTATTGATAGACGTCACTCACACGTGCACTCGAACATAAAGTTCTAAAACCAAAAATATATATTTTGTCATCATCTCTGACTGATAATGGTGAAGAAATTGTATATAGGGATAAGGGTCAAATACACCCTTAAAGTATAAGGCAAAGTGCAATTAGCCCCATAAACTAACAAAAGCTTCAATTAGGTCCTTTATCTCTTTACTTTTATGCAATTAAGCCTATAACTTTTTAAATTTGTGCAATTAGCTTAATTTGCAGGTAAACAAAAAATAATAGCAGGTAAAATTGATTTTTTTAAAAAAATAATTTAAAATAAAACCTTGCCAGCTTCCATTGCTTGTCTACTCGCAAATGGTGGCATTGACAACGATTTGCTTGCGGAGGTCTGTCATCATTTTTAGAGCATTATATTTCTTCGCTTGATGCTTTTCTTTCTTTTTCTTTTTGCTTCTCCCACTCCATTTCATTCTTCACTTTATTGAACAAAATTAAAGAAACCCTTCCAGAGAGTTGAATAAGCAAACTAGTATCCCAACCCAACGGAGGCCAGTTTTCTCCACTAATTGTAATCAGAGGTCGCCGGAGGTTTTTTTTTAAAAAAATAAAAATAAATTTGTTGATTTATTTGAATTAAAACTATATTTACTATTTAATTTAATATTATAATTTTTTTTTTAAAAGAAGTAATTTACCAGTGACCTAGAGGTAACCTGTTAATTAACTTAATTGCATAAACGTGAAGAGTTGAAGGGTCTAATTGGACCTTTTGTTAGTTTAAGGGGCTAATTGCACTTTGACATATAGTTGAAGGGTTTATTTGACCCTTTATCCCTTGTATATATAGTATATGTTGAATTATATGTATGCATGGTGCACTTTCTCAATAATGTACACAAATCATTTGACTACGGCAATACATTTGACTAAGGTTGCTGTCTTGCTGACTCAAAAAAAAAAAAAAACTAATAAGGCCCTTTCCTTTGACCTAAGTCTTGTACACAACTAATAAGACCATTAATTCCCGAGACAAAATCCCATTGATTGTCTAAGGAGGAGAATAACTCTATTAATTACCAAAACCTACTCTATTTGAGGAGAATGATTATTAATTACAAAATTTATAACTGCATTTTTATAGAGTAAAAGTACGTCATATTGCTATGTAAATTTGTGATGTATGTTGTGCTGGGGACTATGGCGAAGCAGAAACGAATATGTGTGGAATGCTATACCCTACGACCGTGCGGCAACAATACACTCTGCCCTTTCTTTATGGTTCAGTTGGAAGGCTGCTAATGGATTTGATGACACCAGTCACCAGCTATGTGCATGATGCTATTACAGATTGTTGGAAACCTCCAGCTCATGGTAGGTTCAAAATTAATACGGACGTAGCTATGAATGGGCCTAATAATATTTTGGGTATGGGGTGGATTTTACGTGATGAGCATGGTCATTTTATTGCAGCAAAATCTAAGGCTACTGCTGGGTCATACTCTGTAAAGGAAGCTGAGGCGGCAACTATCCGTGAGGCACTAAGTTGGGTAAAGGAGCTGGACGTAGGGGATGTGGACGTTGAGATGGATGCCCAACTTGTTTATTATGCTTTAATGTCTGAACCTGTTAATTCTTCTTTTGGTCTTATTATTGGTGATGTAAAAGAAACTGCATCTCAGATTCATGGTGTATGTTTCTCTTGTGTTAGGCGATCTGCGAATCGTGCGGCCCATGCTATTGCTCGGGAAGCCGTTTCTGTGACAGGTTGCGGGGAGTGGCTATACTCTCCACCTGAGTTCCTTGTTGACGTTTTGAATTCCGATATAATGAATTAAGTTTCTACTCTCAAAAAAAAAAAAAAAGTACGTCATATTGCGTGTACTAATTTTATTACATAAAAAAATGATGTTATATATATATATATATATATATATATATAGAGTCAAGATCATGTGCGGCCGTGCAGTTCACACCACTTAATGTTACGAAATACACCACACAAATATGCACTAATATGCATTGTGGTATGTTTCATTGTGGTGTGTTTATTAACATTGAGTGGTGCGTGACCGCACGGCCGCACCTGAATCAAAATATATATATATATATATATATATATATATATATGTATGTATGTATGTATGTACGTACGTACGTACGTACGTACGTATGTATGTGTGTTCTGACTAACGGTGAAGAAAATCTTCCTTCAACTTTTCTCAACCTATTTAGGGACTTGGGAATATTCTTAGTCAAATTCTTACCAAAGCTTCCTCCAACTTTCAATAACTTAAATCACTATCTTTCTTTTTCAAGCTTTTAAAGCTATTCTTTAATTTGTACCAAACTTGATTTCCGAGATACTACGTACTAATAGAATTTGCAAACCGGCCATGATATACACAAACAACGTTTTTGTCAAAAACATACCTGACAACACGTACAATACACTTATATAAAATTATTAGAGCGTGTGATGCTACGTAACTACATTCTTCTTCTGATTTTAACTCTTTGGGGGTGTTTAGTTGGATGGAAAAGCTTTTTTCAAGATTTTTTTTTTTCCTAAAAATTGAGGAAAATGTTGTTTTTGTTGTTTGGTTCATGAAATCGATCATTTTCCAATCAAATTTGAGGAAAACAAGATCTTAGATAAGACATGTCATTTTGTTTTCTATTGCAATTGGCCGGGAAGTAAAAATGAACTGACATGACTATTTTGTCATTGTGATTCATTCTCACTTATTATTATTATTATTATTATTATTATTATTATTATGTAGAGGCATATAAGTCTTTATACTCATTATTCCTTACAATTCCAAATTCAACCAAACAATGAAATCAATATTCCAATAATTTTATTCTCACCAACCAAATAATAGAATCAATCTTCATAGTAATTGTTTCACCATTGAATTTCAATTTCATTTCCCCTCAAATATTTTTCACAAACCATACGGACCCTTAATATTCACATTATTATGTGACAATACTTAATTATTATTTTTTTTAATGAATTGATCAATTCACTAGCCAAATATTTGGGTGCAACCCCAATCATATCAAGTTTGTCGGACGGTTGACTTGATAATCACAAAGTTTCAAGTTCGACTATTCGTAAAAGTTATCTATTGATCTTATTGGTTTGTGTCGTTCGGTATGCTATGGGCAACCTAGGTCGGTTTATCTTCTTGTCGTCATTTGCTTGACCGACTAAGGTCACAAGACATGTTTCACCCAAAGTGCACATTTAGATAGTCAATGCATGCATGTTTTTCGGTAAATCAAAGTAGCGAAATATTAAAAAGGGAAAATAGCATTTTTCATAAATTTAATACATTAACAAGTAAAACTAAAAATGAGCATGCATGGAATTGCGGATTATTACACAAACATGGTTTATCAAGTGTATATCTTGAGTGACTGTGAATTTCCCTCGTGACTAAAAAAAAACATGGAATTAGAATGGATATATAATTTGCTATTGTACATAGAAACTTTATAGGAAACCAACAAATGAATTGAATCAAATTAAAAGAATGAAGAATTCAAGTGTTTATATATCCTAATAACAGCATAAAACCGGATCATCTGATCTTTTGAATCAGCTGATGATGACACCCAGTTTAATTTGCTGTTTAATTTGCAGGTAGCTTTATTTAATGAATGGGTTCACGGATCCTTATTCGTGAGACGGGTCGAGTTGGTTCGAAGCAACATGCAAATATCATACTTATATGCTCAAATATAATACTAATTAGGAATACAACTTTTGTTACTTATAATAGAAAAAGTAATACATTTTTCATAATAAGTAATGTTGACAAGTGACATTTACTTAATTATAAGGGAAATATAATACTTTTGAGGAAAAATGAAATACTTTTAAATCGAAAGGTAAAAGTATTGTATTTTCCCTAAAAAGTATTATATTTATTTCTGATTAGTATTACATACATTATATTTGAGCATATAAGTATGACATTTGTACGTATAAGTATTACATTTGCATTTTGACCCGACCCGACACATCTCACGGTGAGACGGTCTCACACAAATTTTTGCCTAAATGAATTGGTCTCTTTCCACCTCCACCATGTTGCTCATAACAGCTTCTGTAACCCTTGCTAAGAGTTCAGACCAATCCCTACAAACATGCAAACAAATTCCCATAAGAAATTAGAATGTAACATAACTAGAGCTTATAGTTAAACAATAAAATGATATTTAATTATTTACTCAAATCTAAGAAAATAGGGAAGAGTTTATATCTCCGAACCCTTTTCTTCCCCTCTTCTAGATAGCATTTTTCGGCTACACAAAGTCTCTCAACGAGATCACCAATGGTAGATCCTGAGCTCAAATGAAGAGTAGTCATCCCAAAAGACTTGTCGAAAGTAATTCAATTGGTATATGGTCGATCTTTTGCCAAGCCAACTTCGAATCATATCATAAAATTAAGATATCGATCCGCGACCAAAATTTTAACTGTACTTTAACTGTAAGTTGGGACTATAAAATGTGGGACTATAAAATGAGACTTTATGGGGATAATTAACTCCATCCAAGTTGTCAACTGCTGACTTCATAACCCCAAAGTCAATTCGACTTTCAATAGAAGAGATCTATTTGCTTTATTGATTTGAGCCGACCAATTATAAACGACCTAATTTGATTTTCCTCGCCTTCAAATAGTGACTGCAATTTCCTCGTCACAATGCAAGATAATTAAACATTTAAACAACGAACTTACCCATGCATGGTATCAAAAGTGATTCCAACGGTGATCTTTGCCTCCTCAAGAGCCCATCTGAATTTCTCCATGTCCTTATTATCTCCATAAACCCTAAAAATATTGTCCTTAACTGCAAGCTCAGAGGGCTTCACGTCGCAGAAAACTGGAATCACCCTTTTCTTGCTCTCCACCATGAGAGCCAACTCATGCAGGCAAAAATACGACTCACAATACTGCGGCGACAAGATGGCCACCCCAACCCGACAACCTCGTACCGCCGCCTCAATTTTCTCGAACAACTTGTCTCCGGGCTTCATGCTCTTGCTGTCCAAGAACGGCCGGAGCCGGTGCGCCCGGAGGCGGTCGTAAAGCATTCCGGCCACGTTCCGTTTCGTGTCGATCCCCTGGTGGTTAATGAACACGTCGCATGGCTGTTGATCTCCGGTCGGCCGGAAACGCCGCCGGTACCGGAGAAGTTCGTTGCAGGCTTTCTTTGAAGAACGTTGCATGGCTGGCTAGCAAAAAAAAAAAAGGTTTTATTTTTTAAAAATATTTTATTATAACTTTTCAACAGGAAATATATTTTAAATTAAAAGTTTCTTTGCATCAAGATTACGGTACAAAAGAGGTATTTATATACGATCCGTGATGTGATCGGTGTGCAATTTGTTTGAATGTTTTGCAAATTACTAAGATTCTAAGAATCTTCTAGGAGTTTTGAGTGGCATTATTGCTTATTAGCTTGGTCGACAATGGTGAGAGTGTAGTAAGAATGGGACTCGTGACTTCTTGGCCCGTATAAATATTATATTCGGCTCACGGCAAATTATTTTATAGATCGGAATTCACTGTCAACTTGGTTCAAAATACACAATTTACATATTTAATATTCACAATTTATATGCGGAATGTTCATATTTACATACTGAATGTTCGCAATTTGAATTGCGCGCGAACATTCCGTATGTAAATTGTGATGGGCCAATTTTGCAAAGTGGATCCAAGTTCGTGGTAAAACTATTGTCTATTTACTTGATTATCCCTTTCGTAGCAATTAAAGTAAGGGTAACACTTTTGTGACACCGTCTCACGGGCTTCAATCCGTGAGACGGGCCGAATCTTTGATTAATGGGTCAATCTTTGATGAATTGAATGTGTCGGATCTTTAACCACATTAATCAAACTAGTTTTTTCACGCGCGTTGCGCGAATAGGATAATCCCAATATTTATTTTTAAATAAATACTTTAAAGTATATCAATACAATATTATATAGGAGATGTTCATGCATATTGACAGGATAATTGGGTACCCGACCCGGAACCGTCATTGGTGACCAAGACAGTTGCCGTTCAAACTACCCAAGACACCTCACTCCTCAGCATCAATGCGCAACGGTCCAACTCCTCAGCATTGATGGCCAACGTTCAGCTCCTCAGCATTGATGACAGACGTTCAGCTCCTCAGCATTCAACACCTCAGGTATTGATGTCCAACGGTCAACTCCTCATCAATGCTCCATTACTGAGTTGAAAGGAATAAAAAGACTCACAACCACATAGTGGGGGGGACACTTCTTACGACAATTGAACTTAGACAATACATACTGAACTCTCTTGTACACTGAGCACTACGCTCAATATTGTATTCAAACATTGTACCATCTTACTTCAATAATACTCAGATTACATACCCGGTAACACATTATTACCGTCATTGGTGCTTTCGTTGAGAGCCGAGATCAGATCCCAGGCTAAAATCACAAAATCAAAAAACCACTCAGTTCATCTCATCACTATCAATGGCATCTGGATCCAGCAGCTCGCACAAACCTAGTCACAATGGCCCAACTAGTCGCAGGAATACAAGGCCAGATCTTACCGCCACCACCCCCTCTGGAGGAAGAAGTGCAATCTCCGAGGCAAAACAGAACTCAACGACAGGAAGGTGGAACTCAACCAGTTTCCAGATCTGTTCGAGAACGACCGGCGGCTTCTAGATCTATCCGAGATCGGCTGGGGGTGCAAGGATCCTCCAATAGAGGTCCCCGTGCCCAAGCAGGAAAAGCAGTAACCAAACGACCATCCGGAGAAAGAATGGGCGAATCTGGTGGATTGGCTCCGCATCACCCCACTAGACACAAAACACCACAGGAAGGCCTGGTGGAAAGACTCCAAAGGCAGATAGATGATTTGGAAAAGAAAGTAGAAGCAAGAGAACACTCACCATAACCGGAGGTAAGAATGGCCGCTCCATTCTCTCCTGACATAATGGAAGTCCCTCTTCCAAAAGACTTTCGACTACCCACCATCAAGGCCAAAACTGGCACTTCTGACCCGCGTGTCCATATGACAAGATATAAAGCTGGTCCGCCCAGCCAGGCACCACGACCAAACCAACCACCCTCAACGAAGGGAAGAGAAGAGCGACCTCGTCTCGCCCCACCGCGGCACTTAACACCGCTTACTCACCCGGTTAGCGTGATTCTAAGTCACGCTGAGGAAATGGGAATGGTGCATTTTCCCTCACCACCAGCATTCGTTGAGTATCCGGGACAGTACCAGCATCAACAAAGCCTACCCGACAATGTGTGGCGAAAGGAAGAAGATCCTGAGCCTTCAGCTTCCAACACCAAGAAGAGGAGGTGCGACCTGGGCGAGGAAGCAAGAAACAGTGAGCTAGAGGAAAAGTCCGTTCAACGCAAAACACATGTAATTCGCTGATGGTCGGTCAAAAACTCTCCAATTTGGCCGAAGTCAGTCCTCGGCCAATCTCGCGCTCATAAAAAAAAAAATACAGTCCTCGGCCAAGTTTTCGGCCAAGTTTGGCCGAGGTCAGTCCTCGGCCAACACTTGGTTTGATGTCGGCCACCTCATCAAGTGGCTCCTCAAGTAGCGTCACCTCATCAAGCTGGTGTCACCTCATCAAGTGGCGCTGCTTTTCATCAAATAAAAAACTCTATTCCCTTATGGCCGGCACGAGATCCGATCTCGCTAGCTACCTGACGGGAGAGTATTTTCCTGGGTCAAGCCAGGCTTGATTTCAAAAACACCACACTCTAGTCCCTTAGGGCTGGCACGAGATATGATCTCGCTAGCTACCTGACGGGAGAGCTGACCTTTGACCGAGCCTACGGCTGATCGAAGTGAACTCACACACATAGCGACAAAAAAAAAAATGCACGGTCACGTACCGTGACCTCGGCGCTGGCCGAAGTCACGCTACCGCGTGACCTCGACGCTGGCCCGTA
>CM008336.1:7394353-7408692 GCA_002525835.2 Ipomoea batatas
AAAAAAAGGATTGTTTCTCGCGATCTGTGCTTGTTATCCTTGAGCGGGGACCATGCTAATCGCGCTATTAGTTCACGGGATCCTACACGATTCGATGACCTCGAGCACTGCAGAGTGAGTCTCCGGGGAGATCATGTTCAGTGACAGATGAAAATCCTGGATGACATTGCAATTAAGCAATAGGGTAAGATATTCGAAAGGCGATGAAATTTTAATTTTCTGGAGGCGTAAATTCACTTACCACAAATCTCTCCAACACGGGGACGAGAACAGACAAGCTCCGATCAGGAAGACATTTGGCGATTGAGTTGCGTGTGCTCTTACTGATATCAACAAAGAGATTCACAATGAGAAAATATTCACCCCGGGAGGAGGAGGGGGGGGGGGGGAGTAATATCGAGAAACTACATCTCACCTTTCGGTTGAAAGAAATGCAAGGAGGAGAGCTGCATACGCTTCTACAATCATTTTTTCGGCTTCTTTCTCCCCCTTTAACAGAGCTTCTTCGTCATCCTGTAGAGTGCAACAGTATAACCTTTTCACATTAGCCGGGGAACAATTACATGACGGATTGATATAAACAATGTCGGGATGTAAATCAATAGCAGCAAAATGCAGAAGTATCAATGTTTTTTGAGTAACAGTAAACACTTAATCCCACCAACTTTGCAGTCCAAAGTTTTTTTTGGATGATAAGGAAACCTACAACCACTATCCAAGAGTGTGAACTGGGTAAACCGTAAACCCCAGCTAGTGATCCTAGCCGGCAAAGGACCACACCAAGGAGGTAAACTGACCGTTCAAACCAAGAAGGCCAATAAGTTGTTCCCACCAGGAGTCGAACTTGGAACCTTGTGGTTACCAAGCCAACAACCTGGTCAACTTGGCCGGGATTGCCCCCAATTCTACAATCCAATCTTGAATACTAGCACGTATAAATTAGGGCAAAGTGAAATCAACTCACCCAAGTCAATTGTCCTTCTCCAGCAGCTTCACCTGCTCCTTGATTAGCCAAAAAGATAGAGCACAATAGTGGAATTACATCTGTACAATTCTCCTTCAAACCTTCCATGCCGGGCAACGAAACACTAGCAGCTGCAAGCCTTGATCTAGATTAAAAAAGGTGCTCTATTAGGCATTATAATCTTAAGAAACAGTTAAAGAAGTTATAAAAGAACCATGATAATCAAACAGTCACAAGATGATAAATCAAGGTCAAAGAAAAAGGGGCCAATGCAAATTAAAAAACAGCTCGAGTGCTCGACACAGTGAGAAAATATTTACCTGTTCCGCGCATCCTTCTCTACCAAATTCACAAGCAAACCCAAAATAGCAACAAGAAAATCGAGCTCTTGATCACTGAGAGTACTTTCAATTTGCTTGATGTCTGATTTCGATGAAAAACCGCACTCCACGTTTGAACTGAAAGAGGGAAAATGACCAGCAATCAAACAAGACAAGGTTTCTAGACCTCCACATGCAGCAATTTGTTCACAGCCGATGGGGTTGTCATTTGTTAAGTTCATTAAAACCTGTCAATAAAAAAGAAAAAAAATCATGCATGAAACTCTATTTTTACTCTTAAAATATCCAATGAAATAGGAAAGTTCACTTTCTTTATGGTATTGGTAGGACACAGTTCGCAAGGCCTCCGCACTACTCAGAGTATAAAAAAGGAAGATAAATACGCATTAAGCTATTTAAGCAAGCAAACAAGAAAATTACTTTAACAGCTGTAAGAAGGCAATCTGCCAGAAGGTTGGACATTTCTTCATCAGCAACAGATGAACAAGAAGCCTCACAAGAACTACTGGTATTATTGTTACTTGACTCTTGTTGGCTCAGCACCAGTAGAGACTGAGTTGGTCTATCTTCGCGTACATGAACTGTTGCCCTACCATTTTGAGCCCGAGACACTTTTTTCTTTCCAGACAGTACATCCCATTTAGAGGGTTCAACGTCATCCTCATCAAAGGCAAAAGGATCTTGGGTATCATCCATAAGTTCAAGCTTCTGCTCCTTAATGCTTCCATCAAAGGCAAAAGGATCTTGAGTATTTACTTTTGCTATGTTCTTATTTTTTCCAGAATTAATATGGCCAGAGCTTCCACTGCATGATCCAGATGTAGAAGAGTCGATTCTTGTTTTCAACCACCAAGAATCAGTAGTGCTAGTGATTGTACCTTCCAAAATAGATTTAGAAGAGCCTAGTTGATCAGACATCAACTGTTCATCAGTTTGAGATTCAGTAAACCACTTTGAGGAAAAGGCCCCCTCACTTGTACTCACGGAGGAAATGATAGAAAAGATCTCCTTGCTGTCTACAACATTTTCAAAAAAAAAAAATCATTTGAAAATTTTGAGGTAAATGTCATTTTGCATATTAAGTAATGAAAATAATACGAGTACTACTTTTACCCAGTAGCTTGATCTGCTAAAATAATTCAATGAACTTTAAATGTAAATAGTAGGCTGAATTCTATAGACTCTATAATATAATTTTCAACACTAACATAACATGTGATTTGCCAATAAAAAACAAAACATGTGATTTGCTGCACATATTATAACAAAATTGACTCTGGTATGGAAGATGATAAAACCAGACCTTTCAAAATATTAAACTCAGTACCTTTGTCATCAACTATTGAAGATGACTTTGACGCATTGCCAATCCTATCACAAAGTTCAGAAATCTTTTCATCCTGAAAACTTTCTGAAGAACGTCTACGTAAGGAAGCACCTAGATAAAAAATTAAACAAAAAAATAATCAGACAAAACCAAAGCAGAAGGCAGATACCACCAAAAGTATAAAGCAAGAAAAAGGGCTTAACATCTATACCTGACAGAATCCTAATGACATTTAAAATGAGCTTTGTGAAAGATCTAGGGGAACGCAAACTATCGAGCTTTCCTTTCATCTGCAGCAAGTGGTTCTACAACAGAAGGGGTGAAGTAACAAAGGTTAAACTAGCCTTGAGCAATTCATTAATAAAAAAAATATTGTTTCAAACATAGAGATGGTATATAAGAGTTACTTTTCAGAATCAAATGAGTCTATTTTTTATAGCCTCCTTACCTGATTATCCATACTAAGGAATGTGGCATTTTCCATGATCTTCAGACACTTTAAAAGCAGAACCAGGCTTTCTAAGCCAGTAGTACCTTTTGAATCAAGAAACGAAGATGATTTCTCCTCCAAACATCCCTGCAAAAAATATATAAATAAATACACATGCATCTCATTCAAGCACTTCATCCCTGCCAAACAAAATGCACTTATCTTCATGCAGTCTATGAAAAATGATAACCACCAACACCCCAACGAAAACAAAGTAAAGTTCAAACCTCCAAAACTGAATGACAATTCCTTGCCACTTCAAAAACTGCATCAAGTCCTCCAAGCTCTCTCAACTTTTCTTTGAAGGTGCCTCCACTTTTCCGCACAGTGCCAGAGGTGTCTGTGATTTCAGCAATAGATTTACTCATTTAACTGATGAACTAAGATATCATGATTCATGATAGACAATAAAAACAAAAGCATCAAAGTTCAAACAAAATATTATACACATCAAAACAAAATTTTTGCAGAGAGGATGAACATACAGATACTTTATTAAAGATCCATCCTAAACCCATACAGAGAGTCACCGCTGTTATTTAAGGAGAAATGGAAGCAAGAGTAATAATGTTCGTGATGCTGGAAATTTGTTAAACTCTGAACAGGTTTGAGAACATCTTACAAAACCAGCAATCAATAGCACAGCATGAACTAAAAGACACGACTTTAATGCATGCAGAATTGCATGATAAGAAAAATACTAACAGTAATTTATGAACAAAATTCATCCCAGAGAAACTCAAGTTCAGATAGCATCCATATTCAGAAGTGTTGGAAAGTCAAGGAAAAATTCCTGAGTTTAGGGATTTTGTCACTTGTCAGTCAACATACCATTAACTTATTTACTTGGATTCTGTCATCTAGATTATATATATATTGTACTCTTTCCTATTAAAAAATGGACAAGAAGCATTATTTATTAAAAAATAAATAAAACTTCTGTTTCCAAGAAGCTATTAAATAAACTTCTACGGACATACATGATGAAAACGGTAAAGGAAAATTACTTAAAACGAATAGAATAGGAATAGATAAAACATGCATGACATACAACATAGTGGCAATCATACATTATTCATACCTTCAATGGAAATTGAAGATAGGCAAGCCTTCTCCATTGTCAACAAACTAATCCATTTTGGATTAAGTTCTGGTTTCTGAGCTCTGTTATTGTCACTCATGGACTTCATTTCCTTGCAATTGACAAGAACTTCCTGAACCTTTAGCATAATAGAATTTGTGGTAGAATCACCTCCTTTTGCCAAATCTTGGGAAATATCAGCATCCAAGCGTATCGCGAGAAGCTTGCTACCAATTGTCTGTGGCTTTGCTACAGAAACATCAGACTTAACTGGTTTCAGCAATTTAATCAGAAAGCAAATGCAGCTTGGAGAATCTAGAAGATGGTCGTCTCGTCCCTGGAAAGCGATATTTAGAGGAGTTAAAATCTAAAGAAAGGTGGGACAAATCTTGCAGGAAAATCAGATTGACGTTTTGCTTGGAAATGAAACATGTCCTTTTATAAGACCATGAATGTGGAAAATATGTGAGAAAAACATGAGTTATTTGCACTGATATTGTATTGTGTATGATTTATTTATACCATAATACTAAAACCAGCAGATCCATATAGGAATGGTCTTCTAACCTCTAGCATTATTTTTCACAGTGAATCTCTAATTTCGCAATTCTTGCTTGTGTTAAAGAATAAGACTCTGCTGGTAAAATGTTATGATTTTTAGAAGATCCAGGTGTAGCGTCCATTTAACTTTTGAAGGAAAAAGACATATAAATGTAACTTACATCACTGGTGAAAATGTAGAACAGAGCTGCAGCAGCAAGGTTGCTTGATGAATCATCAGAGGAGAGCCCCACGACAGCATCAACAATTGTTTGGGCGATCCTGAAACATGAGGCAAGATAAGGGAACAAGGATTTAAAAACTAGATCTCCACAACTTGGTCAGAGTACAGCACCTATACCTATACCTATACAAGCTTATCCAAAGGCATACAAGGATTTAAAACCCCTCTGCTTCACTGCTTTCCTCAAGAATTAGAACATATGGCTACCCCCATAAGTTTATGTAAGTGAAAATTGTAACAGTTGTATCTAATGAGTGATGGATGCTCTCAATACTATACTACTTGGCCATCCAAAAAACACTAGAATAAGAGTACCAAAGAGGAAATAAAAAGAAACATCTATCAGAGAGGAAATTTATCAAAGTTCAAATATGAATAAATTCTAAAATTAATTATATTTGTTAACTACACCGAGTACGTCTTCAAGAGACCTAAAGATTAGGGAAATACAATATGATTTAGTCAAGGGAACCTAAGCATATCTGTTCTCCTACCGTTTTTGATTCAAGAAGAATTTCAAATTCAAATTCATATAGTCACAAGATTCCCCAGAACGAGTTCTTTGATCAGAAAAAACCCAAGAAACTTCAAGAACAACAGCATTTGATGGGAAGAACACTTGTGCAGTAGAAATAAATCAAAGATTTGGGAAATATTTAAACTTAGTGAAGTGCCAAGTTCACATACCCATGAGCTCTCAAAAGCCTGCGCTGCTGAATCGAACCACATATGGATAGCAACGATAACAGACTTGCTCTTCTGATCCTCACAGGCTGCCCCTTTCTCAAACCATCCAAAGCAAAATTCACCTCATCAACGTTCTCCATCATCTCACCATACTCTTGGGTCTCCATTAACGTGGCCGCAATTGATGCTGACTCCTGTTGTTTAACCTTTTTACTCATTTTCTTCTTCTGCAAAACCCCATTTTCCTTCCCCTTCTTCCCAGCCTTGGCCTTCTTTGGTTTCTCAAAAGCCCCACCAAAATCCCCACTATCCCTATCACTCCTCGGCGGTAAAATCATCACTTCATCCGACTCCTGCGACGAATTCAAGCTGTAGGGATCCCAATCAAACACCTTCATCTTCTTCTTGGATTTCCAGCAGTGTCCATTCCGATCCTCAAAATCCCCGTCCCCATCGCCCTCCTTCCCTGAGGGCAAGATTGTCAATCCAGGGCACTCCTGAGACGATCCAATCCCGTATGGATCTGAATTATTTAACGACGACGCCCAGTGGCCGGAGTCTTGTGACGAAAATGTAAAATTGTAAACGTCCTCTGGACTTTCTTGAGGCGAATCCCCATCCTCAAACCCTTCTCCACCGTCTGAATAACCCCGGCTCCGCCGGCCGTAAGTTCGAACTATCATATCGTTCCCGGAAACGGAGAATTTCAAATTTTCTTCGATGCGTACTGGAAGAGCCACCCGCCAAGAGCAAAAAAGGCGACGCTTTTGGGAGAATAAATCCAAAATTGAAGGGAAATTAGGGTTTCTTGAAGGCTTTCATGGCGACCCTCGCTATGCCTTTCACAGTGGTTTGAAATATATGAAAACGAAGATCAGACAGAGCTGCTGGTGAAAGGTATTTTAGGTTTTGCTTTCTCAATTTAATTTAATGGGATTAATTATATTCGTTAAATTTGAAGTTGTGAAATTACGGATCTGTCCAGTGTTTGAACTAGCACGCAGGTAGATCTGGACCGTTGATGTTGAAATAGACGTTGGAGATTCCAATCTTGTGTTATCTGAAATTGTAAATACGTTTGGATATTTGGTGTGAGGGGCATGTACCGTGTAGCCAGTCTCGTAGAGAACTCGATGACGTGGCAGATCTAGGGCCCTTGATCTCAGATCTAATAATTTTTACTGCATTTCAATGAAGACTCCGAGGTTTGCGTGCGTCTAGTTTAGACCCCACCTACCGGCTCTTGTATATTCAAAAAAATAAAAATAAATTTGGTGTTAATCTCTTCTTTATTGAATTCTCAATCTCAATGGTCTCATGCCTTGGTTTGATAGAGATTAGACATTTGTTTACGGCAGATAAGGAGTGATTAATTGAGCTGTCTATACGGACATCTTGATCCAGCCTATTGCATGATTCTTTTTTAACTTAAGTAGTTTCATGATTCTTTTTTAACTTAAGTGGTTTCATTTTGTTCGACTAATTTTAAGTCTACAAGACCCTGCTCCTAAACTTATGAGTGAGATTTATCTTAGCACTTTGACTCTTTGAGTAATGATTGTAAGTTTCATTCATCATCCAAAAAATTTGTCCTAAACCCATAACTCTCTACCTTTGGAGAGATGAATAAATCGCAAGATGTACGCTAACTTGGAACATGATTCAAATGTTTTACTCAATTTTTGCCCTACAAAAGGAACTTATTATCCACTTGGGGTTGGGGTTCGTATGTAAAGTCTTCACAATACGACTGTTCGTCTTAACAGGCATCGCTCTTATTCATCCTTTCAACTGTTAGTTTATGCTGCGACGACGTTCTTACCTTGCATAAGGTCATAGTAAATGAATAAATCACAAAATATGTTTTATCGAGTGTACTTACCAACACAAATCCATATTGCTATCTATCATAAAAGCAATATGATTCAAACCACTGAAACCAGCACACTAGTGCAATACGTTTTAATCATTTATTAAATTGATGAACTAATTAATTGTGTTTTGGGCCAATCAACCAGTCTTCTAAGCCCAATTTTCTTAGACTCTGGCTTTATGTATTGGGCCTGTTGACTGGGCTGGTCTGTGACTTTAATGAAAGTTTCTACACCATTTGGGTTGGAAGCCCATTGCCAATCTTATCAATTGTTATGCCGTGGACCCAGGTCCACCTTGCAAGGTGGACCTGAGTCTACATTCACATACACTATACTCTACATTCACACTTTGTAAACTCTACATTCACATACACTATACTCTACATTCACACTTTGTAAACTCCACATTCACACATTACAGGATTATATGATACTCTACATTCACACGTTACAAGATTATATGTTTATTAGTAATTATATTACCTGCATTCACACATTCAAAACTCTATATTCACAGGTCCTATACTCTATATTCACAACTTGAGAACTTCACATTCACACATTACAGGGCTACAAGTTGCTAGAACTTCTTAACTCTATTACAGATTCACACATGCATAACTCTACATTCACGATTTCTATACTTTATATTCACAATTTGAAACCTCCACATTCACACATTTCTGGGCAACTCTACATTCACACAATCATAAATGTATATTCACTATTCATATACTCTACATTCACACTTTGAAACCTCTATATTCACACATTTTTGGACAACTCTATATTCAGCAATATGTTTACTAATTTTTTTTTTTTTAAAAAAAAAAAAAAAAAAAAAAAAACGACGTAGTTTTGGACCCAGGTCCACCTTGGTCCACAGCATAATTTGCCCAATCTTATGTAAACATTTAAGACTTGTTCAATAAAACTGATTTTTTTTCAACTGATTTTTAAATATGAATTAGTGTTGTAATTTTTAATATATGATGGGTATTACCCACCAAGCCATTGGAACAAACGTGCAATTTATTGAGCATTAAGCATATGATCATGTGCAATCATTATACAGTAACCATTGTCTACACTTATGTGAATGGTCCATAATATAATTTGTTTGATCATGTGTAAAATCTGATATTACACAATATAATTTTACCTGATCATGTGTCATAAAGTCCAATGTCACGTATCACGAATGATATACATTATATTTTATTGCACGAGAAGATTGTCATAGCGGGTTGTGAACGGGATATGGTTATCATTTAACTGATACATTTGTATCCTTTCCTTCCTATCAAAATCTTATGTTTTTAACTTTGTATCACTCTTTTTTTCTCACTGCCATTCTGCAATTCCATTGATTCTAGAGGACATATGAATGCATGGAAGGAGGACAAAAAAAACATACAAAATCAATAGAACTATAGAAGAAAAATCTGTCACAGAACCATGGGCAATTGCCAAATCATAGTCTCTATTCTATACTCATTTCCCTTTCTGCAATTTCTATTTTCTGTAAATTGAAGATACCATCAAGATTCACCACTATCATTACCTAGGGATCACCTCAGTGATTGGAAGGGTAACAGAATTCCCCAGGTAACTAGTCGACGTCTCGGTTAGTCTTTGTTGTTTCAACAGCATGACGGCAGGCTTGTCGTCGTCTGAACTCTGGAACAAGCTAGGCGGCTGGAGTTCCTTCTCGTTTATCTGAACGTTTCTCGTGAGCATGTCGATAACCTGGCTCATCATTGGCCGACGGCCCGCACTTGCTTGGGTGCATAGAAGGGCCACCTTCATGTACTTCAACACTTCCTCTTTGGGAAATTTCTCCAGCTCTGAATCTACCAGCTCCAACATGTTTCCCTCTTCATACAAGTTCCATGCCTGTTGTTTAAACGGTCATTCAGCTGGGCTATAATGTACATGGACCGAACCAGACTAAAAGACTGAATCTAACTCATGTCCTTATAAACTCATATGCTATCTCTTATATTTTCAATGTGGGACTCTTAACAATGCAGAAGGAAAAAGCTACAATAGGTGCACAGCTGCAGTTATTCGCTAATGATTGATTACTTCTTACCCACCCGTTCGAGAAGGGCTTTCTGTTGTCCTCCCCAGTTCATGCTCGAGCTGCTCCTCCCGCTCACAACTTCGAGTATTAGGACACCGAAGCTGTAGACATCGGCCTTCATTGTCAACTGACCGGCTAATACATATTCTGGTGCCAGATAGCCACTACACGGAGAAAAACAAATGTATAGGTATCAGAATGACATCTTAATATTGAAAAAAGCGAAGATGTATCATGTATACACAACAACCCGAATTTGAGTGCAACTCGAGCAGAGAGTTACCATGTTCCCGCTATTTGCGTGCTGATGTGGGTGATATTATCTGGGAAAAGCTTAGCCAGTCCAAAGTCCCCTATCTTCGGGGTATAATCTTTGTCGAGTAATATATTACTAGCCTTAATGTCCCTGTGCACGATATGCGGTTCGACTTCTTCATGAAGATAAGTGAGACCCCTTGCAGTGCCAACGCAAATGGCAGCTCGGGTGTGCCATTCCAATTTCACAGCCCCGCTTTGACCTGCAAACATAAGCGCTGGTTTTAGTACCGTTTTGTTGCATACTATGAACTCGGTTGTCAGTTGTCACCACTTACCAAATAACACTCGATCGAGGCTCCTATTTTCCAAATATTCATAGACCAATATCCGGTTGTTTTCGTGAACACAGCAGCCGATCAGCTCAACCAGATTCGTGTGTCTGGCATTTGATACGGTTTCAATCTCTGTCAGAAACTCGCGGATTCCTTGCTTCGATTGAGCAGACAATGCCTTCACAGCAACTCGTCGCCCGTTTTTTAAGGTTCCCTTTGAAATAGTTAAGAATTAGAGACATGTAAGCAGTTGCATAGCCAGCCATTATAGTCACTTAAAGACATAGTATCAATATGCTGACATACAAATTTTGCTATGAATAATAAAGGAAATATTGCAACCTAGGTAGTATTTGGCTACTTCAGGAATCAACATATTATTAACAAATAGATCATAGATAAGAATCTAGAAAGAACAACCTTGTAAAGTGACAAGGAATCAACATATATTGCATTTGAAGCAAATACACATGTTTCCCTCTGATAAAAGGATGAAATCTGTGAATGGACATTATTAACTAAAGAACCAGACACTTCTTGAACACAATCAAATTGCTATAATCAACTAAGAAAAAGTAAGCTCATGGTGGTTTTCTTCAAGAATATGATACCATGATGCATGGTAGCAGTAAGTTTGACCCAAGTTTTATATATCGGCTCGAATCCCCTTACCCTTGCCCAAATTTCCCAAGCTCCAAAGACCTCACATCCTGACCCGACAGAATAGTGAAAGGATAAGTTAGAGTGACTTAGTGGCCCATTAGGTGGAATGACTAATTCTGTGTCCTTACCCATACTCTACTATCCATGATACAACTAAGTTATCCGTGAGCCATCTCGAATTCCTATTAGTAGCCGATGTAGCATACACAGATTTGTCGGGTAGCTTAGTTGGTTCTTGAGTCGTAGATTGTGGGCAAGTACATTGGATCGAGCCTTGGCAACAACAATATAGAGTTACACCCTGGTGGGCTCCTTGTAGGCACCGAGTCCTCCATGGACTCCTGAGTCACCGAAATTTACCTTTCACTATTCTGTTAGACCAGAGTGTGGGGTATAAGGTCAGGAAATTTCGTTTTTGTGGGCATAGATTTGGAACCAGAGTGCAGATCAGAAGTGATCATAATACGATAATTTGACAACAGGAGAACATAACAACAGAGAATTATACCTTGTAAACAGTCCCAAAACCTCCTCTCCCAATCTTATTAACCTGTCCGAAGTTGTTCGTCGCAGTTCTCAACTCAGCATACGAGAAATTCCTCGTCCTTGCAATCGAGTTCTCTGTGAAACCAGAAAAGCAAAAGTAAACTTCAATTCCCGACAAGAAGACCGGCAACTAAATCCCATTGCCAGGAAGAAATTAAATTAAACTAACCTCCAGCGTCGAGTGATTCCTGATGGCCCAAATTCCCCGTCCTATTGCGGCGCACGCTGGATGCACCAAAGCAGGTACAACTCATAACGTTAATACAGCAGAAAACTACCGATTCTGATCACACATTCGACACGAACACAACCAAAAAACCGTGCAGAGGGGAGGTACATAGATAGTTTTTCCTCTGCGTTCGAGGTTGTCGTGATTTGAGTTGAATTAATGTATCCACATCTGTCTGAAATGAAAGGTGGACTTTTGTACTGGGGAGAGAGGAGGGAATTGAAGAGTTTGAGGATGACAAGGCGACAGTGACCTCGTGTGGATTGCAGTTCAGGAGGTGTACTGCGTGATCGCAGTTTTGCGGTGGTGACAAAATAGGAGTCGTCGTTAGTTAGTTGTTTGCGTGTAGCCACTACCCAATAATGAGTCCACTGTATCTTATCATCTTATGTACTTATCATCCATTAATGCTACTATATATATATATATTACAATATTTATTTGATACATCCGGAGAGTAATTCTACATGTACTCCAAATTTCTAATGTATTCTTATTTTATAATCTTTATGATTTAATATGATTTGATTGTTCAATTTAGTAAGGGGTCATGATATTTATTCATTCATTTTTTTTTCTTCCTCCAATTAAATTTAAACACAAATGAGAATAAAAATTGAGAGGAAGGTTTTGAGAGTTCATCAAGTATTTTTTTCCGTTTCAGGGTAGACTACACTAATTTTAAAGGATCAAAGACTGAACTGAAAATAAAATTAAATTTGTTGACAAAAATGAAAAGATTTTGAAATTTGTACTAAGATAGCAAAAAAATAACACTTGAGACGTGTTTCATGTTAGAGATGTATATTCTAAATGCGTTTATAATTTTTTTCTCAATTATTGATCACGGAAGTGGACTTGCATATGATGTATTTTACATGAGACGCAAGTCCACTTACCTCTCTTGTGATTTAAAAATAATAATAAAAAGTTGGTCGCCTTCTCCGGCGACGGATACCTCACATACATACACACATGTATGATTCATTAAAAAAACAAAAGAGTATTGTATTAATATTTAAATTTGGTAGCTTAAATTAAAAGTTAATATTAAAAAAAAAGTGTACTTAATTATTAAAATTTGTATTAAACTACTGATTTGACTATAAAATTGATTAGGAATACGAATTTCTCATCTCTATAAATTTTCTATAGAGATGAAGATGGAAAAACTTTTCGTTTTTTCTCAATCAAAACGTGAAGTATACTTCACTCTTGCCGTTGTCTATCTCTAGTGCAATCGCCAGGTGTGAACAAGTAAATCTAGAAAGTAGGAAATTAAGTTCATAGACCTTTGACTAATTAATCATAGTTGCCCGATTATCTTTGCATATGCCCTATTCCCACGTTAGAGAAATGGAAGCCAGTTTTGGTTTTTGGTGAGGGGTGAAAAAGACCTGCCTTCTCGTGTCTTGTCGGGACAATTAGATGCCAACTATCTCACAATTATGGTTGACCAGTGGGTTGTTAATTATCTTTCCATTTCAATTCTGAAATCATTTAATCTGCATTTTCTACAAATTGTATTATTTATTTGTTGTATTCATTATTTTACATCCATTTGCTTGAGTACAACAACCACGCATTTAAATCCATACTTCTAGAACAATAATAATGTTATATTCCTAGTAATTAATATGTTTTTCGTTTCGTTTTATCCGATTATTTGTGAACTTTGACTAAAATGTTTTGTATATGACATATAGTATTCTTACTACGGTGGAGTTAGTTTAAATTTTGTTCGGATCTTAATCGTAAAGTTTGGCTTTATTCGGTCTTGTAATTACATTAACAATTCATTTACCAATTACCACCTATTCCAACTTCTAAGTCACTAAGTCAAATTTCAAAGTTGAATTTGAAAATTATTTTTAAAAACAAAAATTAAAATAAATAAATAAAAGTTAAATTGAGTAATAAATAGTGAGTATAACATATAAAATATGATAGTAAGGGTATTAATATAGCATCACTATTACTTTTGACAGTAAAAATTTGACGTACATGATATTGACAAAAAAAAGGGACTTATACCACACGTTTCAAAATTAAATTTTATCAAGATCTTAATACGGAGCAATTTTTTAAAATGTGAAAAGAAAAACATTTTTCTTCACAAATAAAAAAACCACTTCACAACCAATACCTTATGGTCTAATGACACCCGATTGCACCCCATATAAAAGAGAGTCGATTCGAGGCTCAATAAAGATAATATTAACTCTTTGTGATTCAGTAGGTTAATAGAGTAGTTATGAACCAACTTTAAAAACAAAAAATCACTTCACACTAATTATATGAGGCAGTAGCGTGATAAACACATCAGGGTGACGCCGCCGTGCACTTGAGGTAATTAGAAAAACACGTTATAACGTTTGACATCATTTTCCCGTTTAATATTGTGGACTGTTCCTACGCCTACTATTCTTAGTCCGTCCATCGAACTTTCCAAAGAGGATTGGCCGTTACGCACTCACGCCTCAAGTGGCATGTGCTCACACCATACAATCATCGTTCAGTCAATTTTCTATGTTTTTTTTTTTTTTTTTTACTTTTCTCATTTCTCCTGTATTCGACTCATTCAATTCCAATCTAGATTCTCTTTTTTAGTACAATTCCAATCTAGATTTAGTTGACCTTCCTATTCATCTTTTGAATAATCCTTTTTAATACTCCG
>CM008336.1:7419112-7430735 GCA_002525835.2 Ipomoea batatas
GTAGAAAGTAGGATAGGTAGTGCATTATATTGCTTTTGTGTAAGCACGTACAAGTGGTGAATGTGAATGGTGGAGGTGGAAAGCAGCTGGTTGATGGATAATACTGCTAAAAATGGTGGTTGTGGCCTGGCAACAAGTAAATTAAAGCTATAGATAAAACTATATTTACATCCATTTCAATAGCCATGTGGTTTTGCTGCCAATCGCGTTGGAAAGCCATTGTCACCGCCATTATATTAACAAATACTTCAATAGTGTATAATTGGTCATCAAGATTTCACTGCACTAATATGATCTTGCCATAGATATTCCAATTTCCAAGGTAATTTTATATTATGAAGAGGTCATTCATTCTATAAAGGAGATGAATTTGGAGTGTTGGATCTCAGTTTTCTGACCTTAATGAATGGAGTTTGAGTCAAAGACTTTAATGGGTTGTGTATGTGGTGGTTTTTGTGTTGCAGAATTTAAATAGAAATTCAGGCATGACAAATAAACATAAAATTTTGTTTTGTGGGAAATTTGAATGAAAAATTTTATGAATTGCTAAATGTTATTTAGGAGCTTTTACTAATTTAGTCAACTGATTAAGCGCACACTACTAAAATATCGTCTCTAAAAATGTCCGATCACCTTGGGAACCTATGGGCTGGTCTGCCAAGTGATTAAGAACGGAATACCATTTAATACAAATACGGGGAAGCACTAAAAAGGTCCCACCGAGATTTGAACTCGGGTTACTGGATTCAGAGTCCAATGTCCTGACCACTAGACCATGGGACCAAGTTGACACCATCTCTTTCTTTTATAAATTTATAATATATATTATGTTTATCACGTCACCCAGCATTACACTGCAGAACCTATTGTGTAAGGACACATATTTACATGTTTGGACCTTAACTGAGGACGCCTTTATTCAATTTGGAATTGAATGAAATATATATATATATATATATAAGTTTTTTTGGTGTAGTCCAAGATTTCCACCGTCAAACACAGTGACTAATCTTCGCTGAATTGTAGGCACCTCTATTAGGTGAGACAGCTAGTCTAGCGATTTAAAGTTGCTCCATGCCCAAAGCTAAGGATCGAACCCTTAATCTTTGGTTAATGATGGATGAATGGAATGAAATATTGGTAATGTATCTCCTCGCCCAATTTTATATACAATTATAAAAATAAAAATATAGTTAAATTTTGTTTGAAACTTATATTTTAAAATAGAATTAATATGTTAGATTTTAAATTATTAATATGTGGGTGACTATAATAATTTAAAGACAGATTAATTTACATTAATGTTATGGTTTTAATGTTAACAAATTAAATTAATAATTATTTTCAAAACAGTTAATAAATATACTTACTATAGTAGTTTATAACCAAACTTACACAACAAACAATGATGGCTTCACATTAAAGGTTCATGTAAACTATGGATGATGTTATCTTGAGGAATTATAAACCTCCTAGATTTTTATTTACTGTGGCTTGCTCTTCACAATAGATGTAATTCATGATGTTTTGGACAACTCGTGCATATTCTGTCCGGATCTACACACAATGAGTCCAATAGTTATACTATCGACCCGAATTCACGTTACAACATGAACCCATGTCTATTTACCTACTAAATGTATACAATTCACAATTTGAAATGTGAACATTTAGTATGTAAATTGTACTCCCTCTGTCCCATTTTACCTGTCCTATTTACTATTCATTGGTCAAACCAACTCTTTCTTCATTACTTATTTTCTTTAGTAATTTTTTATTATTTTTAAATTTAATTTTTTGTGTTTAATAGTATTTTTAATGTAGTTTCTGAATATATAAATTTTATATATTAATGCTAAACTTAATATTATTAAAAATTAGATTAAAAATAACTTCAGTCAAGCCTCGTTAAACGAATCAGACAACCATTTTGGGACGGAGGTAGTATAATTTAGACCCGGGTCCCAATATGGACCCGGGTCCACAGAATAATTTGCCCAATGGAGCCACCTTATCTTGACTTACATATGAAAAACAAGGAACTCGTTTTTTATGGCAAGTCCTCTTCTTTAATTGATGATGAATATGATGATGTACTGCATGCTACTCATAAATAAACTATACCAGCGGTAAGAAATTGAATATTAGATTACAATCCGAAATGAGAAATTAAAAAGCCTAAACCCTAATAATAATATATATAGTAATGATAAAAGGTACTCCATAGTTACAGAATGCTCACTATTTGGAATAACACCCAGATTTTCTAAGGGGAAGACTATCATATACATCTTATCTCCTCTCTCTCCTATCCAAATAATCTACAATTCTCCCAACAAAACTTCCATCCATGTCCTGTCCGCTGTAAACTCATAAAATGAACTCCTATACAAGGTGATGAATTGTTAGAAGCAGGTTCTGCGAATCACGGAATAGTCGCAAAATTTGAATCTTCTTTCATGTATATCCTATGAATCTTATATCTTTTGGGGTATCGTCAATATGTATGCTCCGATCCGATGTTAAAGCTAGTAAAGAATGAAATGAAGAAAGCTGCCAAAGGTGCATTAAGGTATCAGCTATACCACACAATAAAGAATCCAAGATTAGTGCCGGAATAGGTATTCCAAGTCCTCCACGGTTAGACGAGTCTGTCTACTGCCATTCTCATCTTCTCCAAATGCAGAAGCCACCATTTCTCTCTTCTTTTGCTGCATGTTACAAACATAAAAAGGTTTAGGGTGTCATTTTATCATGAGATGATATGTGCAAACTGCAATGCAATCTGCAGGAACTACTCTAGGCAGTTATCAGAAATGTTCAAGACATGCATAAAGGAACAAACCACTAAATTACACAACAAATAAAAACTGCAGCCAGCAGCCTCCAACACTACCATATTTAAGCATGTTAAAATTTTCAGATTCAACAAAATAAATGGATAGATACAACCACGAAACAGTACCTGAAGAGCCAAGATACGATCTTCAACAGTATCCTTTACAGTCAACCGCAAAACTGTAACAGGACGAGTCTGCCCAATCCGATGTGCTCTATCAATTGCTTGATCTTCAGTTGTCGGATTCCACCATAGGTCTAGGAGGATGACATGACAGGCTGCAACCATGTTCAGTCCAAGGCTTGCAGCTTTTAGAGACATAATCATGACAGATACCTGGAACAAAGCTTCAAAAGCTTAGCCTTACAGAATAGATAAAAAGATTTTTTCACAGGAAAGATAATGTTAAACACACATACTTCTGGAATTGTTTTAAAATCTTTCACAGCTTTGTCTCTAGCAGCAACAGACATAGTCCCATCTAGTCTTCTGTACTGAATAGATGACTTCTTTAGACAATCTTCAAGCAGATCCAACATCCCTGTCCACTGGGAAAAGACAAGTGCTTTCTCTCCAGGTATTTTAGTTGAGTGATTAGAATTTCCATCCAAGCCCGAGTTCATTTTAACATGTGACACTCCTGAGCCAGAATCAGATGTGTTCTCAGAGTAACAATTTCCTTCGTCTTTACATCCTGGGGAGCTAACCATAGGGGGGCAATCCCGTGATTTAGACAGAGATTGCAAAACCTCAAGAGCAGCCTTAATTTTTGAAGAACCATATGAACATCCAAAAGAATAGGGCTGGGATGTTTCACCAGACTCCGAGCCAGTGTAATCAGGATTATTTAAAAGACTGGGCTGATCAGATGCAGAATCAGTCAAAATTTTTTTAGAGAATAATGAAGAAAAACTGAGTTGAGTTTTGCAATCTGTTGCAGGACAATGGGTGTCGTCACCAGTTAAATGCTCACAAATGCACTGATTGCAAAAGACATGTCCACAGACTGTGACAACAGCATCTTCAGGTGCATCCTATAGGATTTTCAGTTCAGTTGTTATCAACATAATTCATTCATGAAAAAGGAAAGAGTACAAGGATACAAGAAAGTGGAATTCAACAAAATGAGCCTGGTGTTATCCAACTAATCCCAGCTACAGTCACATATAACTTAGTTAGCAGGTTAGTATTGTAGAACGCAATGGTAATTTCAGACAAATCACAGTTAAAATAAAATGGCCACACTGAACACAAGAAACGAATTTGTGAATAGAACCATAATTCCTTTCTACCATTGTTCCTGCATACCAAGCAGAGCCTAAAATCTATAAATCTTTCAAATTTAGTAGTTCAATGTCATATTTGTTAAGCACATTCACATGTAAGAAAACCATTATTCTGAAGACTGAGGGTCTAAAGATAATTAGCTAGTTCTAGCAAAGTTATATTCAACATGTAATAAAACTACAAAAAATGAAATATTAAAACTTGCAAGACAGCAGCAACATAAAGAACAAAAATGTTTGAGACCATAAATAATAAGGCATCCTTTATATTCAACTTGTAATAAAACTATGAACAAACAAAATAACAAAACTTGAAGTACAACAGCAACACAAAGAACATAAATGTTCAAGACCGTAAATAGTATGGAAAACCTTTCACAAATGCTTACTTTTTAAAATTAAACCTGTGTTTAATCTGTAAAAGACTCTACATATTTCTAGGATTCTTTTGGCTTTTTATAGTGGCTATATGAATATCTCATCTCATAGCCTATAAATAAAAAGCTCTTAGAATCTCTTTTTTTTTAATTAAAAAAAAATCCCACTTTATTTATCCTACTTTCCCTTTTAGTCTGTTCCAAAATAATGTCCACTTTCCTCATTTAAACACACTAACTATTTATTTCTCCCGTTTTACCCTTAGTACCTTATAACTAGGTGGGTTCATTTATTTACTTTCCTATTAAAATTCATATGGAGTGATAGAAGGTATAATTTGTAAATAATATCACATCCTATTTGTTTCCTTAAAAATTTCACCAAACACAACTATCCCTTACAAAATGAGATGGGGAGTACTATATATGTCTTTTCTAGTCTCCCACCCCATTGGACAGTGTACTAACGAAAAATAAAAACTATTAAGCATTCAAAAATTTTGAGTGAGAAAGGCTATGAGAGTTTTCACACATTTTCTCCATGGATTTTTAGATTTATTTTTATATGTTTTGGGTCTTGCTAAATAAGTATCATATTGGATGTTTCTCCTTAGACCAGTGGCTGCCTCTGGCATCTTTGAAGAACCAATCTCATAGCCTATAAATACTACACTCTTGTAAACTTTCTATCAACTCATGATCCATCTTATCTCTTGTTCTACCCTAGTCTCTTGCTTAATTAACAGTTTAACACATCAGTTTCTGCCTTATTGGAAGATGGTGGCACCTTGCCACTACCATACCTTCCAAATCATAACTGACTAGTTACTAACATATATGATCACACCTATCTGACAAAATATTAAAGGAATATGAAATGTATATGATCACTTACACTGCATATGCTACAAATTGCTAAAGAAGCCTCCAAGCAATTCAAAAGTAAAATTCGTTTCTCTTGGGGTAGTTTCTTTGCCATTTCAATTGAAGATCTCCAATCTAAACTTGAATTGGATCCCCCAACAAGATAAGGGTGATCACAAGCTTGACGGAGCCGCAGGAGCATCAGTAATATGTTAACATAATTCTGTTTGACAGTTCCAGCAGCTGCATATTTCTAGCATAAAGCAGAAATCCAGAGGTTAAAAAGGAAGCTTACCAATCTAGCACAAAAAACGTGGCAAGTGTAGTATAAGAGATTATAATAACATACTGCAAACTGTGCTCGTGATTCAGCCTCAAGTCTGCAATAAAAACCCCGTTCCTCTTGTGTAAATTCAACTTTTTTCAGTTCTATTCTCTTAGGAGGAAGGGTGAGAATTGGTTCGCCATCAATTTGTGATCCTAGATAAGATATTAGAAACACATTAGCATAAGACACTCAAGCATCATGCTGCAAACTGTAACATTTCAGTTAAATATAGTGAGCATGTCCTATGGCACATAATCAAAATCAAAAGGCTATATAATTGAACTGTAGACAGACCAAATTAACCAATAAACCAAATAACCATGTTGTGCTTTCTTTGGTTTTATGTGGAAAAGAAAAAGCGTACAAACCAAAAGGGTTTGCCCCAGCCAAAGCAAACACATCAAGAGTAAATTATAAATATTCACTAATGTGGTAAGACACAAATTTTCTTGAGAGAACTAGTGGATTTAGGAAACTGTATTTAATGCTCTGGTAGCCATTAAATCAATTTAATATATTTCCATATTTGCTATTCATAAATCTCACATTCATGTTGCAATTATGTTCAAGTTCAATTTAAGAGGGGTATTATTGAAAAATGAACCTATAAAAACCATTATTATGCATTACAATTTTTACCAGACATCTAGAATTTAGTTATGAGAGTTTTTGAGTGATAGAGGGAGAACATAATGTAGACATCCAAGAAGTTACCCTAAATTGAAAGGACATCTGGGACATATTTGGAAACAGTTGCATATGAAACCAGTATCAAACAGTGTCACGGAAACTCTAGTAAATGGTTAGCAATCATTGTAAAAGAATTGAAGGAGATGCAACAAAAATAATCCATAATTCACCTTTAGTTCGGCGAAGCATTACAGTTTTAAGCACTGTTTGCAGTTTTCTGTACCCACTTGTTGGATGTTTCTGAATGGGGACTTTGAGTGAAGAGCAGAATAGTTTATATGAAGAATATGGCTCAAATCTAAGAAATCTGAAGTAGCTATATAGATCATCAATTGCATTCTGGATAGGTGTACCCGACAAGCACCACCGCCTTTTAGCACGTAGACCCCAACAAGCTCTTGCCACTTGAGTTTTGTGATTCTTGATGCTTTGTGCCTCATCTAATACAACCCTAAACCAGGCGACCCGAGCAAGGGGACGGACATCAGTATCAAGCAATTCACCTTCTGTTCCCTTCTTCCCCTTTAGCGATTTCTTTCCAGAGTTAAGAGGACTTTTCCTCTTTCTACTAGATGAAACGCCATTTAGTGAATCAGTGGTGTGCTTTTGTGTCTCATCCTCATCATCAACAAGAGGCTGTTTCGGAACTTCCATACTTACAATTGAATACGTTGTAAGCACAACATCATACTTTGCTAGCTCAAAAGGATCCTTCGTCCTATTGCATCCATGGTATACTAGAACAGAAAGATTAGCTGTGTTCGCTACCTTATTATGCAATTCGTCAAACCATTGGCGCAGGACACTTGTTGGGCATACAATAAGGGTGCCGGCAGCTGCCCTACCTTTAGCATGTGCAGATGGTTTAGCAACTGTGGCAGAGCATCCATTAGGCTGACAAGAATTAGCACCATTATTTGACTTAGTAGGAGCATCATCATCATCATCCAAATTCAACGTCTCTGCCTCAGTTTGTTTTGTAAAGGCTGCAAAGGTTTTAACAGATGGAGACCTTTCTTTGAGTATAAGCGCAATGGTTGATATTGTCTTTCCAAGCCCCTAAAAACAACAAAATAATCATAACAGCTCTATTGCAATGTCTGACCATTTGAATAACAGAAAATGGGAATTTAACCCCTCAAAAACTCACCTGATCGTCTGCGAGAATCCCACCAGAACAGCGTGGATTTGTTGTTTCTTTCTTGACCATCCATGATAAAGCAATTCGCTGCCCAGATATTGAACAATTACAGTTTCAAAATTAAATATACAATTTCAAGAAGAAAGTTATTACATCCTTATTATGGTATTTATGGCAGAATAGAAGATACTGGATGGCAGAAAAGCAGATACAGAGTAAATTAACAAAAATGAAATGTACAGTGAGAATTATAAAAATTAATTGCTTAGTTGTTTCCCTTTAATGTAGAAGTCAAAGAAGGCATATTCCAAGTTGTGCTATTTGTGCCAAAGATGATCATGCAATTTAAATAAAGTCGCCGAACCTGGTGTCTCAAAAGAGGAACAGCCAAAACACCATCTGGAGGTTTGTCTTCCGATCTTGGCTGAGAAAGGTCCTGGAAAAATGCAGCATACTGTTGATGTCAAAATGAAAAGCAGCTACCCAATGAGATGCAATCATACAGTGAATTATAAATGACAAACAAGCACAACTGGATTCTTGCACCATTAAATGCTCTAACTTGCTAATTTACAAACAAACAAACAAACAAACAAACAAAAAAAAAAGTTCTGATTACAAGAACATACCTGCAATGCAGTTCGAAAAACAAATTGCTCGCCATTTGGTTTGAATCTCATATATCCTGCTCCAACACGAGTAGAAGTTTCACTAAATGTAGCATGTTGCAAGTTAACAAGTGACTTCCCATTAGGCGGACATGGATTTGGTCGAGCTGACGCACTTATATCCTCCAGAATGCACACATCATCATCACCAGTAGCAGCACAAGTTCTTTGAGCTAATGAACTACTTTGAACAGATTGGTGGGCAGTGGTTAATAAACACGAGTCATTTGTTTTTCGCAAACTATGTATGTTTTCTGTTTTAACACAGTCTAACCCCTGTTTAACAGAAGTAGATGGCAAGGAACCATATTTGTCTCCAACCAGACCATTTAGTGCACAATCATTTTGAACCAGAAAGGGGTTTTCCAAAGTAGTGTTGTCAACCAGATAAAGATGATTGCGTGGCCCTCCAGATTCATGTGACATGCCTTCATTTTCATCCTTTCTATAAATCAAATGACTTTTACCTGAATTGGAAGGTAGTAGACAGGGAGAAAATGGATTTGGTGGTTCATTAGAAAGTGCAGCATCAGCATCGCTAAATGGTTTTCTATCAATAATATCATCTTTTAAATCCTCTGCACATACTTCTTGCTTTCTAGAGAACACATATGACGGATCATATGCCCAAGACTGAGTAGCCACCTTACAATCAGTCTCTCTGTTTTTATACCCAGTGAAATGTAATTCACTTTTACAAGCATGCTGAAAATCGACATTTATATCCCTAGTGTTGGAGTATCCATCTACAACCCCCTCATTTGTTCTCCTAGTCAAACCTTCCCCGGAAACAATGTTGTTTGAACCAGCATCCCAAGTTGAAGGCCCCCATTCTTCATCTTTTACATTAAGCATATTATCACCATCACAAGGCAAAATCCCAAAATCAAAATCACTACAAGAAGGGAACTGTAGACTGTCTCCCAACAACATATCTGAATACTGCTCCCAAGGCTCATCCAGAAGATCAGAAATTTGCCCCGAACTGAACAGAGCATGAGATTCATTGTATTGGGGTGTCTCTATTTCCATCCAAGATGATTCCACCATATTGGATGTTACTGGTGCTTTCAAGTTATTTTCAGCTATCAAGTGGCTATGAGACAACCCTAACATAAGAGAGAAGCAAAACTGAGTCACCTATTCTTTCATAAAATAGCAAATAATGACATGGGAAATTATGCAAAGCAAGAAAAAGAATGAGAATCCAAGAGCAAGTCAAGATACATTTAGACTGATTTTCTAGTTCAGACAGCCTGAAAAAGTCTAATGTGCTTTTATATTTATGCAACAATTGAGATCTGAATTATAGCATTATCATCAATGTGATTTACATTACTAAAAAAGCTAAACATGTCCAAAAAAGGGTTCTTCACATCAATTTTCCTTACTGTCATCTTGGATATTAGATGCAGAACTGTAGAAGGCATTGTCCTTGTCTGAACAGAATTGGCCATGGCCCTGAATTGGTTGCAAGTCAGTCAGGCTCCCACTGCAACTATGCAACGGAGGGTCAAAGATTACTGCTCTCTCTTTTGAGTGAAGTGAACCATCCAAAACTCCACTCCTAGAATCTGAAGGTTCAGATTACACCAGGAAAAGTAAAACAGGTAATCAAAATGAAGGCATAAAAATGAAGAGGTTTTACCACAAAATAAATAACTCTTATAAATGAAAGATATTCAGACAATCAAAATGCATTTTAGGGAAAAGTTTAATTGAAATGCTTCTAACTACTTTTGTCCAAATTTTAAAGGCTGGCTTTTTTCATCCATCTCATTCCATTTTAGCCTATGTCAATCAATTTCCTTGAAACAAACCCATAAAGGATGAGAGATAACAAAGGATAATTAAATAAGCAAAGTATTCAGATATTGTGTTGTTGACATACCATGTGGTGCAAAACTCAGTGATGAATCTTCTTGCCTACTCTGAAATCAAAATTCAGATATTCAATGATCAATGACGCAGCACTCACAGAATAATAAGGACAAAAGGGGAACTGAAACAACAAAGACAAAGCAAGAAGGGAGAAGCTATGCATATTGCATAGCAACAAAAGGGGCAGTGCAAAGGAACTCACTGCCTATACTGTACAAATAATCAATGCCATTACTTCAATTGTATATAATAACAACCTACTCACAATAGATAGAAGTATAGAACTAAAATGAGAGAAGAAAGACAAAATACCAAAATAAGTAAAACAAAATGGACCCATACGCCCTCTTATTTATCAACTAAACAGCTCCAAAAGTACCATATTCATTACCTATGACTGAACATAGTACCCTGCCCTGAATAATTGTTAGAAATATTCACTGAAATATAGATTTCCTTTTTTTGCTTTTGATAAGTAATTATGTGGATAGTTTGATTATAAATAGGCGGAATGAGAGAAAATTCATAAAAGCAAAGCATCCCAAGTAGGATTTCGTATCAAGACTGACTGATAACTGAAGCACACATTTCACAACATCATGAAAATTTTCAATTTCATGGATTTTTCTTTTTTCAAGTCTTCTACCAAACTTGTCATGGCCAGTTGTGCATCTTAATCCTGCTCAAGTTACACAAATTTTCCAAATAGAACCTTCAGAGTTTACTAAAACAATATTGCATCCACTGACCATCAGTAAGTTAGTAGAGGCAATATCATCTAGTACTATCTCTATCCCCTTCAACCCATTCTTCATTCTGATAATATATACATCCCAAAATAATTTTTGCCGGGATTTCCTTATTTTGTGACCAATTGGAATTTTAACCCTAGAACCTAAAAAACAACTCCATAATTTACATTCACCAGGTCAGCATTTCACATATTACACATGTTTATAACAAAATCTGCATGATCAAATTCAGTAATCTTTACTGCAACATTTAGTTAGAACAGATCATTAGTTATGCCAAGAGAACTATATGGAAAACTTTGCCAATTTGTCAATGCCATTCCTATACTGAAACCGGTGTAAACCATCAGTTGCTATTTTGAATTTTTTAAGATATTCATGGAATCATAAATCAAAAACAGATCAGCCATGAGGTCCATTTTCATAAGAAATAATCATCATGGCAGATAAAGTTAGTTGATAACCTGCCAATGAAAACCAAAAACAAAATGGCACAAATCTACTTCTCATATCCCCAGTAAAGCAGTAACTACACATGAGCAGCAACTATAATCAAGCTTACTAAACTCCGATCAACTCCAGGGACAAACTAAGTATACCTGCGAAGAATCGGATTCCGTCTCCGCAAGCAAGTTCCACAACACCTCCATGTCGACCATTTCAGCGGGAAATTCAACGACTTCAGTTCCTTCGCCGCCGCCGCCGCCCCCTCCTGAGGCGGATTCCCGCAACTCCTCCGGCGACCAAATGTTAGCAGTCCCATTCGATATCATCATCACAATTTCAATCAATCAATC
>CM008336.1:7438268-7459500 GCA_002525835.2 Ipomoea batatas
ATACGCAGATACACACACGTTACCTATTTCCTCAATATACAGAAATATACCAAAAACTCATATCTCTTTGAACCGGAGAAGAAATTCGATTGGCTGTGCAGCTGGTGGCCTGAATTGGCCAGTGCTGATAGTTCTGGATTGTTATATGCCGATTAGCAGAAACTGGAGCCATGGTAAGAGAAGCATAACAATTGATTGATCTATTTTATTGATTACTTTATCGTATGATTTATAGAGAAAAACAAGTCCGGTGTATAATGGAGCAGCTATATTTCAATCGAGTTAAGGGAGAGATGAGAGCACGAATAAATTATGAAATATGAATGCAAGAGCATCCAGTTGAACTTTATTTATTTTTTTCCTTTTTGGATGAATTCGGCAATTAGGATTTAGGAATGTTCGTAGGTTTAGCCTATCTTTTAAAGTATGGCTTGCAGTTGAAGTTTTGTGCTGGACATTACTGTTTTGAGGCTAAATTGGCAATGTGCTGTACGAGGAACAGTATGTGTGTACTTAAAGTAGAAATACTTAAAGTGACAGGAAAAGTAGAGTTCCATTTTTGATACTATACTATATTGTTTGTAATGGAGTATTTTTCTCCCCCTAGATAGTAGATATATAGTGTAATCAGTTGAGGCTAAATATTTGAAGTTCAATCTTATTGAGATAATGAGATGTACCATGTTAATTCTATTGATACTATAATCCTATTTCAGACACTGATAATAACTCACCTTCCATATAATATTTGATGTGTCTTGCATCTGTTTTAAATGCATTTTTCCTTTAAGTTGATCATGGCTTCTATATTATTGTTCTTGAAATTAGTAGTCCCGAGTTGGGATGTATACTTGTAGCTTCATATCATAATTATATGCTGAATTTAGCCATATGCTCTGATGTTCAATGAGTTGGATTCCAGTGTGCATGCTATTTGCTTTATTTATCATTTTCAAATGCTATTCTTTAAGTTTTTCCAATTCTCAGTTGTTTTTAAATGGCATCAAATTACATAGTATTAATACGTAGCTTAACGCATTGATGAACATAAATGGAATCAAGTAACATACTTTTTACTCACGTAGTTTTATATNAATTCTAGCCTTCCCCATTGAGTGCAAAATTAAAGTAACTAAATAAAGAAATAAAACTATGGAGTAAATGTGAAGTAGAACCTTATATGTGAAGAGAATTCAGAGTGGGGAGATATTGTGAAAAGTGAAGCAGGGAATTCTATGTGTAGTAATAGTAAGCTCAATCAATTGCTTTTCAGCTGCTAAGTCATTTTATGTGAAATAAATTGTAGATCCAAAGCTTCCAAGCTTATTGAAGATGTTGATATGGGCGCAAAACGAGCTTGATGAGAAACTTGCTTACCCTCGCATAAAAATTGTGTCTACTGCTGCACTCGAAGATCCTGATGTCTGAACGAACGGCAGGAAGCTGCGTGTGAGGTTCAGGGTGGTTGATATGCTTGCCCCGCGATTGTATCAAGTTGTCCTTTGTGACTCGTGTCACAAGAAGCCACCTCTGTGCCAGAGTGCTTTGTTAAATGTCACACATTCTCCATCTTTGCTTTGCGTGGTTCCTGGTTAACCATTATGCCATCATATCAGTAAGTAGCAAATGGCTGTAAAGTTGCATGACTGAGGTGACCAAAATTAAACAATCATGACATATTCTTTTACCCATTCCTTCCCCTCTCTTCTTTGTTCATCTCCTCTACCCATCACACTGACGTGATTTAATTATTTCGCCATCTCTGCCGTCAGTGCGGTAACCATTTTCCATTTTGCAAATGTTTTTTCCCAAGAAATTTACAAAACTCTAAGATTGTTTAAAAAAAAAAAACTAATAGTTATTAATACATATTTATATCTTTAGGCATTATCCATCAATGTGACAATACCTTCGAGTCTTTGACCATTCTCATAATAAAAAAGTAATAAATTATTGAAGGACCGTTGGTATTTGCAATTTTTTTTTTAATTTTAATAATTTCGAGGGAATGTAGAAGTGACTAGAGCAACAGATTTTCTCCAGAGTCAAGGCAGCAGGCTGTTTTGCTTTGCATAGTCCCAAGAAGGAATTTCACGCATTCGTTCGTGTTTCCCAAGAAGGAATTTACTAATGATCCTTAAAAATATCTATAGAACACGGCGATCTTTTTTCAAAGTGGGCAAGATTTTTTACAACAATGGAAGTGAAGAGAAAAGATAAAAAAAGCACAGATCGCCTTCAAATGGTGAAGATTAGAATACTCTTTAATTTCGACTAAGTTAAGGTAGAAGAAGAAGAAGTCAAACATTTCATGTGAGCATTTTTCTAGGTTTCCATCCACAGTACACAGACCAATGTGGGAACAGCAGTTGCAATCTTGGAACAATTCTCAGCCTCACAAGAATCATGGCGGCGGCGGTGGTGAAACACTGCATATTTTGCCCTCTCATCATCTCCCACCCCATCATCAAAGTTGAGCGCATAACTTGAAGGGTCATATTGGAATTTCGCTTGCCGTCTGCCCCCGCCATTGACCGCCTTCTTCACAGCCGCTCTCATCCGCCATAGCAGACCTCCATTATTGCAGTGCTTCTTCTTCCTCCTCTTCGTCCACGTCAGACTCCTCACACACCCACCCATTCCCACTGCCTTCAAATCAAGAATGCCAAGCCAACACTCTGTATGTGGGCTTTATACATACAATGCAAAAAAAAATTCTCTTTTTTTTTTTCTTTTCTTTTGGGGTTTTGTAATAGTCAACTGATGAGGAAGGAAATGGAGGCAGGTGAGAGACACGAAAGTGCTAAGGTTTTGGGTCTTTTAAAGGAGGTGTGCCCCTCCCTTGCTGCAGTATCTTCATAGTGCTTAAGATTTTGGTTGCATTGGGGGACTCAAATTCTATGATCCAGAGAAGGGAAAGGGTAGGGATGGGTGAGGTTGGCATGGGGTAGGGTGGGGAAACGAGCCCACTTCTTGGTTGTATAGTACTGTATGTTGTATCACTGTCAAAATTTACTGTGAAGAATCCAAAAGGAGTGGTGGCCCCTTCTGCAGGAAATTTGATTCTGTTATTCTGACGTTTCTTTTTCACCCACATTTACTTCTAATGTACAACTTATAAATTATAATACATGTGCTATACATGGTCATGGATTGTAATAAGCTTTTGTAATCATATTGATGGGTTAGATCATATCTAGGGTTACTAGAAATTAGTACCAGCTGTTATGGTGAGTAACCAGCTGTGATAACTGGTTTTTTTTTTTTTTTCTTGAAGCCAAAGCAATTCATTAATTCAAATCAGTGTATAATTGGTTGAGGATAACAGGAGTAGAATTCCACTCCCTACGTACAGACATAGAACATGTTTCTCTAGCTAAGATATGAGCAACCATATTTGCAGTACGGTTAACATGAGAGATTGCTATTTGGGTAAATGAACGTAACAAATCTTTAACATCAAGAATCACTAGATCAAAGGAAGACACGTCCAGGCATCTGTCTCAACTTGAACATGATCAAAGTTGTGTCTTTTGATCCAGCTCAACGCTTCCCTTATTGCCAATGCCTCTGCTTCCTTCGAGGTGGATACATCTTTGTATGGAATGCTTAAAGCTGCTATAAACTGCCCAAGTTCGTCCATCAACACCCAACTAAGCCCCATTTGATTTCTTGCTAAATCCACTGCCGCATATGTGTTCAACTTCAAGAACCCTATTTTTGGTTTTCCCCATCTCTGGTTCGAACCAGTGATAATGTGATATATGTTAAGTGTGAGAGAATAAACAATTTTATTGGTTGAGGAATTTGTTGTAGGTAAGTTGCACAAAGACTTATACTCTACCAGTGTGAAGTGATAATACAACATAGCAAGAGTTTTGAATTGGTATGTTTTTGCCATGGTATGGAGTTTCAAATAAGTGTTTTTTTTTCCTCCAAAAACCTTGCATATACCAGGAAAAAAAATGAAAACTTATTTTCATGTGTAAAATGCTCACGTCTAACAAAATGAAAACTCATCTTCCTATGCAAAATGCTCAATTCAAAAAAAAAAAAAAATGAAAACCCATCTTCCTTTGCAAAATGCTCAAGGCCAGAGAATGGGTATTAGAAAATAGAAACATTCGTAATAATTAAAGATGATATATTAGATCGGAGTTATTATACCAGAGGACTTGATCCAAATCAATAGTCTCAAAATCAATACTGATTTTGAATCCATTTCAACCAAAGTGAAATTTAATATGCACATAATGAACCTATAATCCAACTAAAGCCAAGTTCTAACATGCACATAATCTAAATTGAATTAGAGAGTTAGGGATGAACCATCCCCCATGCATAATAACACTATCTACCATGAATCAAATGTAGTAGTAAAGATTGATGGGGGTGAATAGTGGATGCCCCAAATGGAAGGAATTGGCAATAAGCACCTCTCATGAGACATCAAATCAAGGAGCCTATTTTCTTGAAACTCATTTGTCTCGAGAAAAAGGCAGCCAAGGGAATTGACATTTTTGACGCTATATATGTAGAGCTAGCTTTCCTCCCCATCCATTTACCTCTCTTTCCTCTTGTCTCTTCTGCCATTGCCAAAGCTGACTTGGCTCTTTTTCACATTCTCATTGAATTCCACTTTGTCCCCATTCTATACCTCTCTCTCCTTCAATTCGCCAAAACGTTTTCTGCATCCCCTCCACCATAGTGGGGTGACAGAGCACTATTCTAACAATGCCAAATCATAAACCATTCAATGTCCTGCCCCTATTTTCATATTCCTTTTCCCTTTTCCTTATAGGCTAGGTTTTTTCGATTTCGGGACTGTATCATTAGAGGACTTTGACCAATTAATGGTGGTGAAGGTTTTTTGTCGGTAGAAGTGTACTAGTGTGGAGAACCTAGAATTATTTGGAAAACTCGAGATTTACATCTTTCATGGGCGTCGGGATACGTTGGTTCATGGCCGGTATTAAGTATGCTTCACGTTATATTAGATACAACACAACACGTGTGTAATGTGATGGTGTAAATTCCTTCATATCCAAGTAGTATGGTCAAGAAATACGTATGTTCATCGAGTGTCTCCAGTTTTTCTTCGCCATCCTTGGTGTGACACATGTGATATTTATAGGAGTTGAGAGGACACATGCCGATATTTTGGCATATCTTAAACGTGTCCACTAGAAGTTGGTCGTTCAGACAGGTGATGCCAAGTGCATGGGATGTCTAGCTTGTAACTATTAGAAGGAAGTGTGATAGGACATAAAATCCTCGTCACATATCCTCGGGTGAGGTCAAGAAGTCTACATGAGTTTCCTGTAACGTTAGGAGCGACTACTAAGTGTGGTCAAATTGATTGAATCGAGTTGATTACGATCGGTTCTAATTGAACTATCTTCAAGAGATAATATTATACCTATTAGAATGGTACCGTATAGTATAAGTTTTCATTATTAGTATTATAATAATGAATTTTGGATGGTAAGAACTGAGAAGCAGCTTGTAGGAAAATGTAGATTCTTGGGACTTATGGTCCTGTATATATACAAGAGTTGGGTGCACTTACCCATTTCTTCTTTTTGTCTGGCATCTAGTAGTAAATAGTAATCCAACCAATATTCACCCTATCCCTTATTTAGGCAATACTCTCTTGTTGCCACACCATTTGTCGCTTTCCTTTTACAAATTAAAGAATCATATTCCTTTTGGAATGGGTAATTTCTTTTTTATATAATTGAGTTTTCAGACTTTCCGGGGTAATATCTTAATTAGATTTCTAAATCCCTAAGCTTGTAAGGAGATAAATTGATTTGTGTATTACATCATCATAACTAAATTTTTGTTTATATTTATAAAAACAAGTTTTAATTTCTTAATTAATACTAGTAGAAATGACAACATAGAAGGGAAAATGCAGTAATATAATATACTAATTTATAAGTGATATTTTGAACTTGACCCTACATAATCAAGGGTGCCTTGAGGACAAATTAGGAGATAGGTACTAGGATTATGGTCTCGAAAAAGGGAGATCATGTGAGATTGGTATAATATCACTCAAGACAAGTGCTATTATATTGTTGATAGAATTTTTATAAGGCCATAGTCATCATAAGATGTGTATATGCTTGATGAAATATAAGAATTATTATTTCACAATTTTTAAAAGTTAATGCTTAATCAAATGCTGTATTCCAGCTATGAGAGGCGAGTTCATCATCCTGTCATCGGAACTGTTACGCAAGTAATTTAACATTGGGGCAAAATGGAGTGAATTGTAAATGTGATCGACCCATTAGATGATAGTTGATTGTGATGGGTGTGGTCTGTTTTATATCTGAAACAGCCACCGGCCCTTTTGGCCTGGCATGGGAACTGAAATGTTTAAAGAATGACAACGTAGTACGGGCCATGTTATTGTCAGCCCACTACTTTGATGCATGCATGCATATATGCATGCTTAATTGGACTCTTGTTGTTGTGAGTTTGCTCATTGTTTGATAGCCTTTGCACCTGATTCCTGCAGACTGCCAATATTCTCTTTTTGTCACATACACTAGCTTAATTGCATTCATTTCCTGATGTTTTTTTTTTGTTTTTTTTTTTCCATTATCGAATGGGGTTTGATCGAAAATCACACATATGGCTGTCAGGATTGGACCGATCATATGATTTGATAGGCCGAGATATGGCCCCAAAAAAATCATATATTTGAAGTTAACATATATTTTCATACCTACAAATTAAAGAAAAAATATTAATATCAAATAACTTGAAATATGATTCACAAGTTTTTAACAAATTTACATACACAATATATAATAATTATGAAAAAAAATTCTAGGTGTTTACCTAAATGTAAAATAATAAATAACCGCATTCCTACCTTCATAAATAAATAATTATAGTTTATAAAATGAATAAACGATTTAAAATCAGTTAAGCTTACAAACAATAACTTTGTTATCATATTAAATAATAAATTAATTATTAAAACAAAAGCTTACAAGGTCCTTGGCTAAATAGTGTATTGTTAGAAAATAAAATTGTTGTCATATGTCTATATTAATTTAATTGGAGGAAAAAAGGAGGAAGAAAAATTGTGACAAACTCATTTGTTCTAAATCAATTAATACATGATGAATAAAAAAATAAGACAACCAACCTCTTTTTAAAATAAATTATTAGGGAATAAAAAATTTAAGTAAAAACTAAAAAGTAAGAATATATAAAGTATTAGGCATCTTAAATATTGATGAATGTGGAATTTTGTAAATAATATTGATTTGATCAAATTTTATAATATAATGTTGTTTTTGGATACTCTTAGATATTGTACAGCTTCATGCATGCCAAATCTTTTTGGATTAGGAAAAATAAAAGGCATTATATTATTGTGCTACTATTCACTTTCCTAGAAAAAACATAAAAGATAAAATCCTGGCATGGGGATCCTTTTCTCCTCAATGTAGGGAGCATATCTTAATCTTAATACACAAATCTGCAATAGATTGTAAAAATCTGTATAAGATTATTGTTTCATGAATTTTGGTCTATGAGACAAATATGGGAAATTGGTTTGGGTAAAAATTAATAATTCTTTAAAATATTAAATTTTAACTTAAAATGTTACGGAGTATAAGTTTTCTGTTTTCAAAACTCGAAAGTATTATTGGTTCACTAAAATGTAATGTGATATGTGAAGCATCACATACCAATTAAAGTAAAACGACGTATCAAATTTTAGTCAAAAAATAATACGTACTTTAAATACTAATAATTAATTTTCAATCAAAAACTAAATACTTATCGCCAATAACCTTGTTATCTAATAACACGAAGTGACTCTCTCAAATGGGAGTTATGAGTTATAGTTTTATTAGGTTGAGAAAGTAGTAGTTATGAACTGTATTTATGAACAGATGTCATATGGACACAATACCCAAGACCCAAATATGTAATCTTAAAAAATTATGCATGTAGGATTTTATAGATACTATATATTATCACATTTGTTAATCTTTGTTGATACTCTGAGAACAATATCATGCATGGCATAAGTTCTTGGGTTAAGAAAAAACATTATATTCATCACTTTACCATAAAAAAAACATACATATATATACATAATATAAAAGATAAAATCCTTGGGGGATCCCTTTCTCCTCAATGTAGGGAGCATGAAAAAGGAGATGTTTGTCCATAAATAGGAAGGTTTTGGTAATTATAATCCATTAAAAGGTTATGTCATGTGTTTGATAAGATGAATTATTAAAGTATATTTATTAGGCACTAAATTAATGATGTTGCTCCCTATCTTGCCCCTACCTAGGCTATATCAAACACCACCTTTGTGTCACTTATGATGTCTTCCATCCAACATTGCATTGTTTGCTTTAGTTTTCTTATCCTTTTAATGAAAGATTTGTAGCCATTTTCATCATTAAAGCTTGAGATTCGATATGATCATCCTTCTGCTTTTCACCTTGTCTTCAATCCAATCAGCTCACCATTCCTAAACTGTCTCATTTCAACAATAATTGAGCTTCAAACAATTATGCAATGTGAATGTAGTCAATGTCTATATATTTACAATCCAATCACTTATATATACTTTACTTAATTAATTAATTCTCAGATTCTTGTTTTTAATCTTTTTTTTTTCTTGATACATTGATAAAATATTATGGATAAAGTAACTTAATCAAGTTACAATATCCAATTGAACGTGGACTGGGTCATACAAGTTCAAATCAAAGCTTTAAACCCATTGGGAAAATTAGGAGAAAGTTCATCTGATCTTTTGTTCCACCAGCCCATACATCTACTCTCTTTTTTTTTTTTTAATTAATATTATTTTTGCCACATAAAAGATGATAAATAATATAATGATCTATCTCGAGACTAGCTTCTTATTCTATCAACCCAAATAATCATAATTATACTCAGGGGCGGAGCCAGGATTTGTTGGCGCGGGGGGCCAACAATTGTAGTGTATTTCATTTTCCTTAGCCGTAAAAGTATAGTGCTCTGAGAGATATTTAACTACCATTTAACTACAATATCTAGACTTTTTACAAAGTACCATTACTTGTTGCCTGCTTGTTTTTTTCTCCACTACTGTGACTGCCGAAATGGAATATTGCTTGGTGCTTTCCCAAACCTTTTGTCTTCAAGTCCACCTAATGCATATGCATATATATATATATAATATAATAATAGAATGGGGAAGGTAAAATACGATGCGCTAGAGGGGGCAGGGGGGCCAAAAAGCCATTATAATATATATTTTTTACAAAATTTACTTCTGGATAGGTAGAGGGGGGTAAAAACAAAAATTATAATAGTAATAAAAACAAACCAAAAAAAATTTGGGGGGGGCCAAGGCCCCCTGTAATCACCATGTGCCTCCGCCCCTGATTATACTACCACATGAGTGTTAAGTGGATGATCTTGAAACCCTATTATCGGAGTTGAGCTCATTAGGTAGACTGCATATGCAGTACTCTATAGAAGTGAAAAGATTCAAGAAAAGATCAAAAATAGGTTTGGGTTAGGACAATAAGGGACCCAACACACATTTCTGAGGGTATCGGTATTCGATTTTATCATAAAATTTTGTGCTAGATGAAAACAATACTTCTGAGAATAATCTGATTATTGGTCAATTTATTGCATTTAAAGTACATGAAGATATGTATATATATAAAGAGATAATGAAAATGACAACTAATTAATATTTATACTAAAGCGTCATGAGATTGATGATAATAATAATCGAAATAGATTTAAAGTTACATCCTATATAATAGGAAGGTGTTGCCCCGTCCAATCGATCACCCCTCCCGAAGCACCAATCCATCCTTTTAGGCTTTATAGGGAGGGGGATATAATTTAAGAGTGTAGCCGTGTAGGAGTATTGGGTCGGGGCCCCGAATGAAGGAGAAAAGGAGAGCAATTGAGCAGACAGGGCCCATCTCATAAGTAGTAGTGAACCTACCCATAGCATGATATAAAGTGCAAAGCCTGCATTTGTTTACGTTATGGGCCTCTCCAATGTTTTCTACTGCCAAGCCCTACATGCTATTTAACCTATCTATTTTTACCCCAACTTTTAATGCTGTTGTAATTCCAAAAATAATTTTTTTTCGAGTAAATTATCAAATGGTCTATCGACTTTAATGATTTTATCAATTTAATTTTTGACTTTCAAAATTGTTCAATAGTGTTTTTTATTATGTAACTAAAATAGGTAAAAATTTGAAAGAAACAGTGTTCCTGAAGATTAAAATAGATATAAATTTGATAATTAATTAAGTACACAAAATTGAAAGTTAGTGACTAAAGTGATAAGATTACTATTGTCAATGAACAATTTACCCATCTTTTTTACTTAAACATGGTTATATATAAAGAGAGAGTAAAAAAAAAGTATATAAAAAATAATGACACTACTACGCTAGGTTATAAGGAAAAATGTTGGTACCACTTGTTGTCATGTCAAAAATGAAAATATGCTTCATAAAGGAGTGATTGAGCTGATTGCATAGAGTTTTCTTAACGCGGTAATATGAATACATGTCCTATTTTGCAATTTACCTCATGCGGGGTTTATCCAATCTCACATTTGACTAGTAACTGCAGGTGTTAATTTGACCTGAAAATAATAAATAAGACAAGTAAAATATAACATATAGTATGTTTTGTATAAGCTGAAATGTATTTGCTCATACTATTAACACTCCCCATTTTTTTTTAGATGTATCAACAAAATTACCCTATTACCTTCATGGTAAACAAGGATGGCAAGTTCGAATCATATTAAGTATTAAAGAAAATGAAGAATGAACTTGTGGTTTAGTCACTAATAACACATAATAACTTTTGAAATGAGATATCATGAATTTGAGTTGGAGTGGTGACAATATTGACTCTAACTTATGAAATTTAAGATCTATAAGTCGTGCAAAGTCCTCCCAACAGATGACACGTATGCATTATTGGCTGTTGTAAAAATTTGATATTTCCCAAGTTGTATTAAAAGGACAACCCTTCCTCTGGGCAGACTCTCCAGTCTTCTTCACAGGCATTCAGAGGAATCAGAGCTCACCTCTATCAACAACCCAACCCATTTCTCTCCTTCAATCTCTCTATAACCTTTACTCCTAAGTACTAGTAATCTAGTATATATATACTACCACTGCTGCTACAAATGTCATCAAATTGTTTCATGCCATGGGCCTCAAGCTAACATAGCCGTGTTTCTTCTCCAATCCCCATTCTGGGTTTGCTTTTTCTTGAAAAATTATCGACCGTAGCACTGAAATTCTAGTACCATTTTCTTGGAGAAAATTTAAGCTTGCGCATGTATATCATGGGAGAAAATCAGGGAGCGTGGCCGCCGCCGCCGACCGGTTCGCCAATGTATGGTGCGGCTAAGGATGACCACTGGACGCACTTTGACAATTCAGTGAATGCTGTCTCCTTTGGGTTTGTTGCCACCGCCATTCTCGTCTCCATGTTCCTTGTCATGGCCATTTTTGAGCGCCTCCTTAGACCCACCTCACCGGCGTTGACCCCGTCCGGCGGCCGGAGTTTGGGTCAGGTTGAGTCCCAGATGGGTTTCAATCCCAAAGTTGCCCATCCCACACCTAAAGTAAGCATCTTTAAACAATTTTTTGTTTTGTTTGTTTATGATGTTCAAGTAATCTTAATTTTGTAATTTTGGAGCAAAATGTTGGGTGGTGTTTTAAACTATTGTTGTTTATTGGCTCAGTTTCTTGCTGAGTTTCTTTGCTGTTTGTGCCCTTGCCTAGGAACACAGTGAATATTGTTATTAAATTCAGTCCAATGATTTTATATGCAGTAATTCAAGTCCCCCTAGGTGACATTTCCCTATTCTTCTGCTTCTGTGGTCTCATTGTCCTTCTCCTGTCTCTAACAGGATATTCTTACCAATTTTTGGCCTAAGGCCAATATTTCACTTCTTTCTTGATTTTGCCTCAATGGAGTTAGATCTACAGAGCATTTACTTGTTTAATTCTTTCTTCCTTTTGTTTGTTCCAGATTAAAAATTCTCTCTTTTGTGTGTGTGTGTATGTGCTAGTCTCATAAAAAAGTAGCAATTTTTTTCTCAGCCACTACCAAACTCACGGGATAAATTTTGTCTTGTGACTCTGGCCAGCAAACGACCATAAGTAGTTAAAATAGCCTAGGTTGGACATAACTAGCCAGCTCAAACCAAGAAAACGAATAGACTGCTCCCACTGGGGGGTCGAACTTAGAACCTCGTGGTTACCAAGCCAACAACCTGACGAATTTGGTTGTGTTGCCCCAAAGTAACAAATTTTTGAGAGTTTCTTATGATGTTCTTGACCAAAGATCAGAACACCATAGAAATGAATATCTTATCAAGTCTCCAGTAGATCAGTGAGGGTTATGAATGTGGTATGAGGTATTTCCAGTTGTGAATTTGGTCCCCCCTCCCAACTTTTGTTCCTTACTCAGCACCTGTTCAGAAGGAGAGTAGAAAATGGAAATATTCTATATGAATGAGCTGAGGTTGTGCTTTCTGAATATGTGCTGTCTGCTAGGGGGTGGCTGAGATGATTTAAGCAAATCAAAGGAATTAATGCCAGTAGTGCAACATGAGTGTGAGTATAGCCCATAACTTTTGCAGACAAGGCAGACATATAAATATATAATACATATGACATATCATATCATACCTAGTAACCCTTTACATCTAGGCAAAACTTGGCAGGATAAAACTATATAATATGGAATATTTTAGCTTATCTACTGATGAATTGACTCCTTGGAAGAAAAAGAAATGTCTTCCAAGTAAAATTCTGCATGTGCATGTTTCTCAGCTTTTCACACACTGGGAAAACATCTTTTTCTTTAATATTTGACACTAGCCCCACCATTAAGGACTCATCCAATTTGATCAACTCCAATTAATGAGATCTAGGGCTGGGAGTATTGGCAGGCTTGTATTTCTTATATGTATGTAGAGGCTTAGTCTGGGTGCCCCACCAGTGAGCATGATCTCCATTAGGCCCATCACCACCAACCTTAATGATGTCTTCAATGGCTAGCCCTGGTGTTGGAGACAGGCTGCCTTCCTTGAATTATCTTTGTTTGCTGGGTTAGTTTATTGTCTTCTTTCCAGCTTTAATGACCCATCGAATTGACTACTAGTTTCCTATTGCTGACATAACCATTAAAAAATATCGACCATCTCTCAATTTGCCTGCCTACCTTGCCTCCCCAGTGCCACTTCTTTTAATATTTTGTTTATTGGTCTTTAGTATTTCATTATGCTTTAAGTGGATAAGGCACGTTATCACCTTTTACTGCTTATCTACAAAGTCGTTTTGGATCAACCTAGAAAATTATATTTGTTGAGGGTTAGAAGCCACAACTGATAATAGCAGGCCACTTTGAATGCCAATACTAACAAGGCAATTTTTCTTGCAGTTAAAATCGAAATTTGCACTAGTTAAAAATTCTTCTGCTTTTAGTTCACTCAAACCTTAAACACCATGAAAACATAAATTTTTGGTTTCTTACTAGCCTATGTTCTTGTCTATGACAAGGGACATTTATAGCAAACATACCATAGTCATATTCATATATGTTTCATAAATAAGCTTACACTATCTGTACAATTAGCCTTGCTTAACTGCCTTTGTGACTGTGTAGATGTCGATAAACTGCTAAACTGGCTTGAGATAGTATTGGTAAACCAATTAACTATCTGCCCCATATCTCGTGCGATTTAATTTGTTACCATTTGAATATATAGCATTTAATGATCAGAGTGCACATCATATATTCATTTCTTTAACAATAAGAGTAGAAGGTAAGTAGTATTGATAATCACGGTAATTTTAATGGGTATTGTGTTGTAATACCAAAATGTATATGCTCAATGGTGGAGACAAAGGCGGGCCTACAATAATTGAATCTTCATGTCTTCTCTTTATGGTTAGAAGTACAACACTGGGGATAAAGTGCCTTTTGAAACATACAAGAAATGTATTGTCACCAACTCAACATAGTATCACCAGCTCATTTTTTCCCAATTTCCCGCATGCATCATCGTCCATGAATTTTTGTTGTCGGTTGTCACTGTCTCAAGACATACATACATACATACATGTGATTTTAGTATAGCAGCAAGTATTAGCTGACCCCTGTTTGCAATACTCTTGTTTTCTTGCCATACTTCTGCCTTAATTATGCGGAATTATTTTAGGCTTGATACTTGAACTTGCATATAAATTATGTAACTTTGATGTAACAGATTTCTGCTAGCGCCCAGGAATATTCAGTCTTGATGCCCGGGGAAGAAATGCCGACTTTTATTGCCCATCCAGCTCCCGTGCCTTGTCCACCGGAGCGAATTCCTTGGCCGCCCCATCAACAATACTCTCCTCCTTTAACCAATATCATCCCGAATCCCAGCTCAAGTACACCACATGTACGATGATCACAGACAACTTCTAAGTAGCTCAAACATCACGTGTACGATGAAGATATGATGATCAGGTCCTGTATCAGCAGTTTGTGTGAGATTCACAGGTTGAGGATATGATCAACCATAATCTATGTGGAGATTCCATGCCTTACTTTTTTCCAGCCTGAGCTCATATATAAGCTCATTGTACAGAACAGTTAGAAAGGATTTCCCGGCTGTGTCAAGTTTTCTTTCATGGCATAACAAAGAGAGGCTTGTAGTTTGCAACTACATGCTTTGTCAATTGTTTCCAGTTTTTCCAGAAGCCTTTCAGGGTGGCTGTTCCTTGTTAAATTGAAAGAGAAATATGAAAAGTATGAATTACTTTTGAATTTGGGTATTGCAGATTTATCTTTTTAGTACATGTTTAGTTGTTTATACTTTTCTTCTAGAATGGAGATTCCTTGTCCCCGAAAAATTTCCACCTAACCATCGAGGTATACCTCCGTCTTGCCTCGTCCCGTTGTCATTCTTATAGACACTTAACCCATGATTCCCAAACTATGGTTGATCCATAGTTGAATTTGTGCTCATTCAATAACTTTGAATTGAAAATTTGCACATTCAGCCCAACTTTATTGGACCAGTGGCCCATGAGCCCATCTAACCCAAGATTCTACTATTTACAAATGTATAATTTTTTTCAAAAAATAACTTCTCTAATTGTTCTTGAAAATTGTATAAATAAACACATTTTCATTATTTTTTTTTATAAAAATTGAAGGTTGCATTTACTTCAATTAGTCATTACTCGAAGGTGTGCAATGACTCAATATGCTCATGTGTAATAGCTCACAAGTCATATAAAAGAGGTAAACTGCACTAAAATATCTTATACAACGATCACAATTGATAAAGTGTTGACAATAATTGAATTTGTAATCTTTAGCTATGAAAGTCGTGTTTTACAATTTTAAAAGTCCCAACAATTGTTTATGCGACCACTTTATATTCGAGTGACTCATTCCTCTCATTTGAGTCCATATATTTTGGTCAAAATATTGTTGTTATTTAATTGTTTAAAATGACAGAATTTTCAAATGTCATTATCATAATTTCAAAATTCGAAACGGATAACGTCTTTGCTGGGCTGAATCCAAACTTAGAATATACCAAAAATTTTAAAGGAATAACGGTCAAATAGGCCAGTGAACTACACACAAAAATGCAATTAGGCCATCGAACTAAAAAACAATGCAATTGGGTCCCTGAACTACACAAATTAATGCAATTTCATACAAAATGACCTGTTTTACCTTATGTGCCGGTTACATATTTTAAAAATAATATTTTAAATAAAATAAATAATTAAAATTGAAAAAAAAAAATTTAAAAAAAAACTACCGGCCGGAGACGAATCGTCTCCGGCCGGCCTCGTCTCCATGGCCGGAGCTTCGTCTTCGTCTTCGGCCAAGGAGACGAAGAGACGATTCGTCTCCATGGCCAGGAGACCTTCGTCTCCAGCCATGGAGACGAGGCCGGCCGGACGGCAGTTTTTTTTTTTTAATTATTTTTTTAAATTTTAATTTTAATTTTTATTAATTATTTTATTTAAAATTATTTTAAAATATCATTTTTAAAATTGGTAACCAGCACATCAGGTAAAGCAGGTCATTTTGGATGAAATTGCATGAATTCGTATAGTTCAGGGACTCAATTGCATTGTTTTTTAGTTCGGTGGCCTAATTGCATTTTTGTGAGTAGTTCAGTGGCCAATTTGACCCTTATTCCAATTTTAAATAACTTAGTAAATGTTTGTTTTCAAAAAAACTTAGTGTCGCATTCCTTTGGTTCTCTCTCCCTACCCACTATATATTTTAACTCATTTGATTTTGACAGTGGCAAGAAACTTCAATTCAAATAAACAATTAAATACTACACATAAAACAATAATTTTGAACGAGAATACTCTCGTACAAACATAAGCTGAGTACTTTTTTGAAGTAATGAAGAAAAAATCGACAATTATTATTTGAAGGTATATAACATGGGTGATAATATGCAAATTACATTAAAAATCATGTGTAGTGCAGAAGCATCCGGAATAGAAGACCCCCATTGTTTTAAACCAGCTGGCCATCCTCCATAAATGTTCTCAATCAATCTCAACTACTCCTTCCCCATGCCCCCTTCACTTTTTCCCTGTCTCACATTCCACTTGCTAAATTATTACTCAAAATATAAACAAAATTCCTTTTATTTTTACACCTATATTTTACTTCTTTTGGTCCATTTTACCTGTATTATTTACTATTTATAGCTAAATGAACTTTATCTCCTTTATTTGTTTAAAGTACTTTTCTAAATTTATTTTTTTATATTTAATAATACTTTTAATATAATTTTTAAATATTTAAATTTTATATACTACTACTAGGAAAAAAAAAAGCAAAGTAGATACAACTAAAAAAAAGTGAAAAAGTGAACTTTGTCAATGTTTCAGTAAATGACAGTATGATGGATCTTTCAGTATTCAGTACATTATTCTGAGCCCTGCCTGTCGTACTGTTCAGGGAAAAAAAGAAAAGAGTCCAAAATCTGTCCCAGAATTAATTCCTTGAAACTACCCACGTCAACTACCTCTTTCCAATAATTGAGTTCCAAACAACCAAAATCTTAGCATATTACTTTGTGCATTGTAGTTTGTAGTTTATCAGAATGGCTTGTTTAAATTTACAGGATCCTTCTCTCCGTCCGCTTAACGGTTCGAGGGTCCACCCATGTTCGCTCCGAGAGACATGGGAGTTGGCCCAGGAGGAATCGCCACTTGTGGGAATTGAACCCGAGTTCTCCCGAAATTCCTCCCCACAAAGAGAGCTCACTTGCCACTTGAACTACTCCATTGGGTTATTGATAACATTAATTGATTGTAAAAAGATGTTTAGTAAATTAGTTGATAGCTGATTATAATAAAAAAACTGTCTTGAACAACTTTTTGTATTTTTAGTGTTTTGAAATAATAATTTATTAAAAAATTAATTAATCAAACACTTATATTTATTGTTTAACTAAGTCAAACATCTAATAATTATCAAATAAGTCAAAATTAGCTGAAAAGTTAAGTATTGATAAGAATTAAACTTGTGAAATTTTGTTATCAAAATCATGTTTTATTACTCGATTACACATTTTGAGAGCATGCATTATTATTTGATGATGTGATGTTGGGGGATTTTTTCAAATATTTTACCTCCTAAAATTAATGTCTTTGACTTTTGATTCAATAGATATATGACATAAAGTTGAATATTCAGAGAAAGGCAATTATAACAAGATCTAACAATTTCTGGAACTTTGAAAAGTACCTTGTTTTATATTGAAATTACGGTTCAACCCGTACAAGTCCTAAAGGAAAATGAAGCATTCCAGGGATACAAGTGGGTTTTCCAGCAAGTCGTTGCTATTTGTCGTTTCCCATTTTTCTTTGTTGCCACGGTTTTCCTCCATCTTCCGGTTCTTGTCGCCCACGTCGGATCTTACCCGGCCCGGTGACTTCCCGGTTTTTCTAACGGACGGGCTCCGAACCAAACCCGTTCTTGCTCCCCCGTTTTCCCTCCTCATCGCCGGCGACACTGACCTCCGTCCAGCGTTTTCGTAGCTTTCTTTCCTTGGCCTGTGGGCAGGGGAGCGGCGAGCGGAATTATCTCTCCCGGTTCCCGATCTGACTCGGCCGAGAGACGACGGTTCGAAACGCCTCGACGGCGAGTTTCCGACCGATTTCTCGCCGGGAAATGCCCGGTTTCGGGCCCTCGCCGGCGACCTCTGCGGCTTCTTGGTCGGCGTGGTGGCGGGAACGCTCTCGCTGAGAGTGCTGCAGATCTCCGAGGCGGAGAAGTCCTCCGAGAGGTCGTCGGGGTTGAAATCCGTCACGGCGGCGGTGGGTTTCTTGAGATCGCCGTCGTTCTCCGGCTCCGGGGTGAGTGGTGGAAGTTTGTGGGGCCCATTATTGTTATCCACAGGTGGTTTAGCAGGCTTGGGAACATTAACGGTGGGGGTTTCAGACGAAAGAACCTCCTTAACCGTCTCCTCTTCCAGCAACGGGTGGGTAATGAGCGGCGGAGATGCAATTCTGTGTTTGGAGTTTGGCGCAGAATGAGAATACGACGGCCCTTTCACGGCGGTGCTAGCGCAGCAATTACCCATTTCGAAAGAGAAAAAATGAGATGGAAAAACTCATCAAGTTTTAGGGTTCTGTGGGAGGAGGAGAGTGGAGTGGCAGAGTGGCGGTGGAGGAGAGTTTTGGGAGATGGTGAGAACAGAGACTCAAAAGTATATAGACACAGTTATGATGGACGTTACGTTGGAGTCATAACTCATAACTATATATTTTGTCGGTTGCTCCATATCGTTTTTCAACATTATATTCCCACGTTAAAATAACTTTGCCTGTAAAAGTCGAAATCTTTTGCAACAAAGCATCACATTCCGGCCCAAAAGGATGATAAAAGGATCAATTAGAGTAATTAAATGCAGAACTCTGCTAAAGACTTGGTAGTGTAGTCCAGCGGCATGCAGTAGTGAGTAGTGACTGAAAAAAAATGTGACTTGTTGGGCTTCAGTAGATTGAAAATGTATTTATGGACAAATACTACATATAACAAGGTCAATAGTACAAAAAAAGATTGACTTGTTCGGCTTCAGTAACTCAAAAAAGTATAATACAAAAAAAAAATGCAAAACTCTTAATTAGGAGGATCAATATTTGAGAAACTTAACCTAATAGCGGGAACCAGTATTTGAGAAACCTAACCTAGTAGCGGGGTGGAAGCAGGGGCCTTTAATATAATACATACCCCTCTCAGGTAGAATGTGCAACCAGGTGCCACTAGACCACAAGGTCTTTCACATATCACATTAAAATAACATTATTTGTATCATCAGTTGGAAAATAAATTATTGTTAATAAAACTGCAGTTGCAAAATATTTATAAACTCGTGTCATGTTAAAAAGTTCGGGACAAGTATTTTCTCGAGTAAAAATCAAACCTTGTTGGATTTAAACTAAATTTGAATTAATCTCATGTTGATATTAATTATGGAGTATTTGAGAAGTAAACTTCATTTTATTACAAAAATAAGCAAATAAGCAATAAAAATTAGTTCATGAATCAATATCATACCATCCGGCAGCCGTACATGATAGGAAATAAAGGAAATATCAGAAAGAAAATAGGTATAAGTTAGCAGTCGAACACAGAGTCTCTGGTTCTGATGAAATGCCCAGAATTGAATGGGTGAATGAATGAACACATTGAACATGCATGATACATGTTACGTATTGCAACAACAACAACTCCTCCGACAGCACATGTATGTTGTCGGAGAAGTTTAATTTGGGTGATTTTTTATTAGCGATCGTGATTAACCAACCAGCTAGTTATTAAGTGACCCATGCATTTTTATTTTGTAACCATATATCAGGCCAGAGGCATCGTAAAATTTATATGCAAAAAAAATTGTATATCATTACAGAAAGTGATATTAATGCATCTTGTTCTTAATGATTGATGAGGTAGTGGGCTTTGAGTACGAATCCCACTATACCAGGAGAATGGAGGCCACAGAATTAATTAGGTCAAGGGTAGTTGGTATTTATGGCAGAGCTTAGGGGTTTATGAAAGAAGAGGATAAAATTAAGGATTTGAAATTCTTGAGGTTTGTTTTTTTTTTTTTTGATAATTCTTGAGGTTTGTTGTTTACTGATCCTTTCGCTATTTTTGACTCCAAAAATACTATAACTAGGGGTTTTATAAGCCCCTACATATATCATCAGGCTTCCCTTTTGGGGTAACTTGCTTAATTTATTTAAAATTTGTAATAGTCCCATGGTTTCTGATTTAAGCCTAATTTTTAATATTTTTCTTATAGAGTAAAGAGGCACTTGTGGCCTATCCGTGGCCTATTTTACTCTTGACAAGTCAATTTTATGATGTGTCTAATCTGATAAAATCATTTATAATTTTATCTCAAAAATTTAAAATCTTATTCAAGTTCTTATAAACTCAATCACAAAGTTTAAGTTTAATCAAAAAAAAAAAAGTTTAAGTGGGCTGACAAAATCGAATTAAATAGTAATAGAAGTGCATAATAAAAATATATATAAATGTTGCGTTTGCATTTTATACTTTATAGGATGGACTCAAAAAGGGTGGTCGAACCCATTTTGCCAAACAGCCCGTCAGCCTGTACAATTAAAACTTAATGTATTGGCCCGTTTTCTGATTTTTAAAGATGAAGCCTTTGTCCAGTTTCCAACCAATCATAAGTAGGCCTATGACCCCGCATACATAGAGATACAATCCTTTTTCGTTTCTTTTCTTTTTTAAAAATAAAGCAAATAATGTTGTTGAACTTGGTCATGTTTCATGTGACTTGAACTTGTTGAGTCATGCAACTTTAATTTGAGGACAAGGAATTTTGAACACTTGAATTCCCCCACATTCTTTCATCACACCATAACTTAATTTGTCGACACTCATTTTAGATTGCAGACATTTCACCTTATTTAGTCGATGTTACGTTGTTGAAGATTTAAAAGTGGCTTGGTTATGTTTCATGTGACTTGCACTCAAAACATGTTAAGTCATGCAACGTCACGATAAGGAATTTTGAACAATTGCAATCCCCCGCAATCATTCTGCTTATTATAATATCTTAATTTTGAATTGTAACGTATCAATTTACACATAAAATTTTAATATATTC
>CM008336.1:7464548-7477812 GCA_002525835.2 Ipomoea batatas
ACCCTCACATTTTCGTTTAGTGTGGTTTTTAAAGATTTTTGTTATTTTATTTTGGTTTTACTCTAATGCTCCCTGTAGTTCACTGAGCAACAACCATTTGACTGGAGCGATCCCGGATGCTTTTGAACAGCTTAAATCTTTGATAAATTTGTAAGCATTCTGTTTTTTTTTTCTTTGTTTTTATGTTCACTCTCTCAGGTACAAGTTTAATTGGACCTTTTAAACTATATTGCAGGGATTTGTCTGCAAACAACTTGAGTGGTCAACTTCCTCCTTCAATTGGGAATTTGTCATCGCTCACCACCTTGTATGTATTCATTCTCCTTAGTTTCTAAATAGAGTCGACTTGATGGACCTAGAGAAATCATTATACGGTTTGTGATATCTATGTTGTAAAGAAAATAAATGCTTATGCCTGAAGTACTTAATGGTAACATAAGATTATTTAGGAATTTTGGTTTTGCCTTCTACTTATGAACCTTTGCTTTGATCTTTTGCAGGCACTTGCAAAACAATCAGTTGTCTGGTTTCCTCGATGTTTTACAGGATCTTCCTCTAACAGATTTGTACTCTTCTATCCCCAACACCTGAAAACCGTATCTAAAAGTTTCAATTTTATATTGGAAAAGATTTTTTTTTTCTTCTCTTGGTTCCTCGAAATCATCTCCAAAGTTCAATATTTCATCTCTAGCTGATCATGCTTTATTCATTCACAGAAACATAGAGAACAATCTGTTCTCTGGGCCTATACCCGATAAATTACAGAGCATACCAAACTTCAGGTGACAATCAATAACCATACTGCTTTATCACTTTAACCAGGTGACAATTATTGATGTAATATCTGCTTCGTTTTGCAGAAAAGCTGGAAACCCTTTCAACACTACTATCATCCCTTCACCACCTGCATCGTCACCTTCTCCATCGTCATCGCCATCCCCATCACCATTTGGAGTTCCTCCTCCTCAATTAATACCGCATCGAGTAGAAGCTACAGGACCCTCAGCACAACTTCAAATTGGGCAAACGCATAATGGTTCGAGGAGCACCAGGTGGATTGTTATTGCAGGACTGGTGATAGTTGTACTGCTTCTCCTAGGGTTATGCGTTTATATGTCACGATACTGCAAAAAAGGACAAAGTTCCAATAAGGAGCACAATAGACATGATATAAGTGCATATAATTTACCCAGGGAAAACCCCATGTACGACCAATCTTTGCAGAAACCTGATTACCGAGCAGATAAAGGTGAATCGATGTTTCTTATCTCACTGAATCTGGTTTAAAATGTCTTCTCTTTAGTCTTTCCTTCTTGATAAATAAATAACACAGCTAGACTTGTCAATGCCGTGAGCAGTTGCAAAACCTGTGACTAAGGACCAAGGAAATAATAGCTCAGTAACAATGCCAGAAACTACATGGACAAAATATTCGAAGAGAAAGCCTTCTTGGTCTGAGAAGGATGATGATCATCAGTTGGATATGACAGCCGTGGATATCCTGCCGCCACCCCCACCTCCTTTCTTAACCCTCCCTGCTGAAAGGATGATTCTAGATGCAAATTTGCCTCCAATAACCACATGGAAGCTTGCTTGCATGAACTTGAGCTCTGAAAAGTGCTACACTGTTGCTGCTCTCCAACAATATACGAACAGCTTTTCTCAGGATAATCTTATTGGAGGAGGCATGCTTGGCAGAGTGTTCAAAGCCGAACTTCCTGGTGGAAAGGTAAGTATGAGTCTGGCACCTAGCATACTAAATGCAGTTGTTTTGATGCATGCAGAATGCAATGAAACTCTAACCCATTTTTGATGTTTTTTTTTTTTTGAAGCTCTTGGCAATCAAGAAGTTGGATACAGCTTTGGCAAGTTGTCAAAGCGATCAAGATTTTGTTCAGCTGATCTCCACAATGTCAAGACTTGAACATGAAAGCATTGTTAGACTCGTGGGTTACTGTGTAGAACATGGCCAGCGGCTACTAGTATATGAGTACTACAATAACGGCACCCTTTATGAGGCATTACATGTAGATGAGGAGATGCATAGACAGCTTTCATGGAATGTTCGAGTACGCATTGCACTTCAAGCTGCCAGAGCTCTAGAGTAAGTATAATATAGTATAGAACCTATGTTCTTCCATTATATATATCTTAAAAACACCAGATTTAAGCTGTTATTATTCTGAAACTGAATCTTTGATGTTTTACAACAAAGGTATATGCATGAGGTCTGTCACCCACCAGTTTTGCACCGGAACTTTCGATCTGCTAATGTCCTTTTGGACAAGGAGCTCACCGTACACGTTTCAGACTGCAGTCTGGCTACTCTTGTGCCATCTAAGTCCATGGCTATGGTAATGCATAATTAGATTTTTTGAAAAATGTTAATTTTGGTGTTGATATCAACACTGAAGAATTGTATATCTGTTTTTTCATTTCTGCATTATCTCTTTTTAGTTCTCATGAGAAACTAGTCGGTAACAAAAATAGTGACATATTGTTCTTACAAAGTAACCAACTTTCCAGAGAAATGTTGCTAACTTCATTAAATTACGTATTATGTATCAGCTGCAACGTTGTGGTTATGGTGCGCCAGAACTTGAACTGGGAAGCTATACTTATCAGAGCGATGTTTACAGCTTTGGAGTAGTTTTGTTAGAGCTACTCACAGGGCGGAAATCTTATGACAGGTAACATTCATTTGTTAGAGCTACTCAATAAAATATTTAAACCAATACTGTACTAACAACGAAGCAATGAATAATATGAACTGCATAAACTAAAATTCTAGGTCACAGCCTCGAGGCGAACAATTTCTGGTTAGATGGGCAGTCTCACAACTTCATGACATCGATGCATTATCAAGAATGGTTGATCCTTCTCTAGCTGGTGCATATCCATCTAAGTCTTTATCTCGGTTTGCTGACATAATTTCATTGTGCATCCAGGTCAGTGTTATTTTTCCTCTTGTATATTTACAATTTGATACGATTTGATTTAGTTTCGGGGAGGGAGAGGGAATGTATCACTCAAATTTAATTAACAAACAGACAAACAACTGATCAAACTTTTTGCTACAAGATGTAACAGAAAATGTGCCTAATCCTTTATGTTTTAATATCGTCTCTTTGAATTGGACAGCCGGAGCCCGAATTCAGGCCACCAATGTCTGAAATCGTCCAGAATCTCCTACACATGATGTAGATACCTTTGAGAGCAGGGACTGACAGAGAGGATATTAAATCTGGGAATGGATGTGTGTGGTAGCTTATGCTTAAGTTCTGAGGTACCAAGAGAATATAATCTTAGGTACATGTTTGAATAGTACAAAAGTAGCTACATAACATTTCTATGATTCTTGGATGAAGAAGAGATGTAAATATTATTCTTATAGTGTAGTGGGCTTGCTTGAAGTTGTTGAGATGTAGTATTTCTTTTATATCCATCTTTTTTATCATGAGTGGTTGATGTTTATCAGTTTATGTATTTATTTTCACAATATACAAAATACATGGTCCTAAGTGACACGTACTAACCCTGTTCATATTTTCTGCTCTGTCGTGTTTTCTTGGATGATTTGACCCACAAGTCTTCGCTCCTATCTTTATCAGTCCATGGGTTCTTAGAAAAACTTGGTTTTATTATATCAATCAATATGTAAAACCATGTCCTGTATGTGGAAACTTGGGGGTTCATTTGTGAAGAACGTGATGAACATTTGTTTGGAGAGCAGTGACAAATACTTTGCCGACCACCAGAAAAGAATGGATGTTTGACCCCTCATGTAGTCATGTCCTATTTGTGCTACATAGTGAAGATGTGTTCCATGTGTTAGTTGTGTGCATGTGATTTCTCAAGGCAGGTTTGGTGCGACTGTACTCTCTTCTTCACAAAACCCAAACAATGCAAAAAGATCCGTTTACTAAATGAAAATTTTCTCCAATTTTTTAAAAATTTAAAAAATTAGAGAATAGAAAACAGAAAACATGTTTACTGACACAGTTTTTTATTTTAAAAACAGAAACACTATTAAAAACTATTTCTAATTGAAAAATAGAATCATTTATTATCTAGTAGATTATATGTCACCATAATCACGTTCTTACAATTATCTACTTACATATTTATTTATTAATATATGTCACTGTAACCACATTCCTATCATTTCTATTTTTTCTATTTGCATTACTTATTTGATTATGCTTAAAATTATACATCGTTGACATTATCAAAATTAAATTTTTTTATCCAACTCCGCTACACACAGCTTTTTCCGTTCCCATTTTGGAATATTTGACTTCACTATTTTTACGCGGCGTAAGTCTTATTAACTCCCGTCATTGTCATCGTTGTAAACCAAGAAAAACTGGGTTTTAAAACTTCTAGTCTGGTGAGCAAGATCTGATATATTTTCTCGAAGCCATGGATTTCCAGAGATGTGTGGTTTTGTTGTACCTTTCTAGTATCTTCCTGTTATCAACAGCACAGCCTGATCTCCTGTACAAAATATGCGTCGAAAATAACTACACACAAAACAGCATATACCACACCAACCTTAACACAGTTCTTTCGTCCCTCTCGTCTAACCTCAACCGATACGGATTCTCCAATGCTTCCCTGGGCGAAAATCCCGACAGGGTGAGCGCCGTGGCGCTGTGCCGAGGCGACGTTGAGCCCGACATATGTCGCAGTTGCGTTAAGGATGCGTGTCGGAAGACGGTGCAGTGGTGTCCCAATCAGACGGAGGCATTGGGAGGGTACGACGAGTGCATGATCTATTACTCCAACGTTTCCACCCTGGGTTCCTGGACGAGGTTTCCTGAGATATTCTTGCGGAATGTAGAGAATTCCTCGAGCACAGAAGAGTTCAATAAAGATTTACAGGAATTGCTGGAGAGTCTACGAGACCGTGCTGCAAATGGGTTCCCCTTACGGAAGTTTGCGGCGGGGAATACATCTGGACCGGCCTTCCAGACCATATATGGAGCTGTGCAGTGCTCCCCTGAATTGTCTGCTCAAGCTTGCTCTGATTGCTTGGTTTGTGCTTTTGCTGATTTACCTAGATGTGACCAATGCACGGCCAGGAAAGGAGGGGGAGTTGTAAGGCCTAGCTGCAATTTTCGCTTTAAGACTCAACGTTTCTTCAATTATACTTCGCCACCCCCAGGTCACATTCTATTTTTCTTATTTTACATGCATATCTGCAATTTTTTTTTTTTCCAGTTTATATATCATGGTCTTTTTTGTTAGACCACAAGATATATTTAAGTCCATATCGTACTATCTGTTAGTACGGACTCAATTAAGAAGTAAAGTGTTTATATTATTATCATTTTTTTTAATATTAGAGGTTTTGAACTTTTGACTTTATTTAAGAGATATATGAATAACTAGGTGGTCACTTATGACAACCAAACTAGTTAAAAAGAATTACACATACCTATAAAATGACATCACTATCTCACAAAAGACTTATTCAGCGAAGCTTTATTTTGTAGGGAATGAAGCTCCACCACCAAAATCAGGTGACTTACCCATATATTTTATTTTCCAATTATTTTAGTTTGGTACTTACATATTCATTGAGTAATTGAATAATCTTACTTTACAGGGAAAAATGACAGCACAGTTCGAACTATCATCATTATTGTGGTCCCGATTGTAACAATTATTATTATTCTTACTCTATGCCTTTGCATTATCTTGAAAAAAAGGCAAAAGAGGAAGCTGATGAGCATGGACGGTAACCTTCACATCCATTTGACTTGTAGCACCAATTTACGTTTTCTTATCATTTTTTTACTTTAATTGAGGAGGGAAACTCAGAATAACTATCATCTCAAACTAAGAAGGTCAATAAGTTATTCCTTCCAAAAAATTTACAATCTTGTGGACTTGTGATTATCAAATCAATAGCCTGACCAATTTAATCATAATTTTGTCTATTGAGGATGAGGTTGGGGTATAAAAATACCAATGTCTCATCTAGAAACATATGGATTTGTGGCAACTAGTAGAAAATATGGAAATAATAACGTAATTACTATGAGTATTTAAATATTTATATATCATTTAGAGAATTGAAAAGTTAACTGGTACAACATATTTGATTCACAGAATAAATAGAGAATAAAATAATAACATTATAAATAAACTTATTATTGGTAAAAATGGATGATAAGTGATTACTACTTGTCTTGTCTTTGAACTTGGGCTCAATTTGTTCTTATCATTTTATCAAACACTATGAAACTTAACATAAACTACATATATACAGAGTCGCAGTATATTGACCACTGGGATTTTTAACTCACAGTTTATGCCAAGTAATTAGAACATGGTAACTTGTGTTTTTATCCCTTGGAGCAGTTTTTCTATCTTGGACTGTACCCTTGTGCTATATTTACTTGTCTACTTCACTTAATTGGTCAATTTATTTTACTCTAGTCCACCTACAAGTTTAGGTTCGTTGGGTACACATCACTAATAGTTTCATATTTGTTATGTGAAGTTGTGGATGAAATTAGTTCTATGGATGACATTAGTACAGTGGAATCCCTACAATACAACTTTGGTGCTATTAAAACTGCTACAAACGACTTTTCGGATTCTAATAAACTTGGACAAGGTGGATTTGGTCCTGTTTACAAAGTACGTTAATCTTACTACTATATATTCATGTTAGTGATTTAATGTTATAGTTATTTCTTGTTGACTAGAACTCAATAATTATGTTTTAATTTGCATAATTGGATGCTTAAACAATTTAGGGTGAACTTCCAAATGGACGACAAATAGCGGTGAAAAGGCTTTCTGTTAATTCAAGACAAGGTGATTTAGAATTTAAAAACGAGGTCCTTCTAGTAGCCAAGCTTCATCACAGAAATTTGGTGAGGCTGCTTGGGTTTTGCTTGGAGGGAAGAGAAAAGCTTCTTATATATGAATTTATTCCCAATACAAGTCTTGACCACTTTTTATTTGGTACTATTTTCTTTTATATTTCTATGATTCTTTTTGTAAAACTCTTCTTTTGTCATTAATTTTGATGTTGTAACCCACTTGTCCTAGACCCTGTCAAAAGAGAAAATTTGGATTGGGAGACACGTTACAAGATCATTGGTGGTATTTCTCGGGGACTTCTTTATCTTCATGAAGACTCACGCCTTCGTATTATTCATCGCGATCTCAAAGCAAGCAATGTTCTACTAGATGCAAAAATGAACCCAAAAATCTCAGACTTCGGCATGGCAAAATTATTTGAAATAGATGAAAGCGAAGGCAATACAAGCAGAATTGTGGGAACTTAGTAAGCATCATATATACACCTTCATTTTGGTCTACAACAGACTCAATTTCCCGGAATGATGACATAATTCTTAATTATTTTGGGTTATCTAAATTGCAGTGGATACATGGCACCAGAGTATGTAATGCATGGTCAATTTTCAGTTAAGTCTGATGTTTTCAGTTTTGGAGTGTTAGTTCTGGAAATTATAAGTGGGCAGAAGAATAGGTGTTTCAAAAACGGGGAATCTGCACAAGGCCTTCTGAGCTATGTAAGTGTAAAAAACATTTATATAAAACTGTTTGATGAGTTGGGCATGCAGTGATGAAATTAATTAAACTACTGCATGTGACGACATACATACAGGCTTGGACACAATGGCGGGAAGGGACAGCCATGAATCTGGTAGATCCCATCCTGAAAGGTAAATCTGGTGCAGGTTCTTCAGTGGGTGAAATGATGAGGTGCATACATTTGGCATTGCTTTGTGTCCAAGAAAACGTTGGAGAAAGACCAACAATGTCCACAGTTGTTCTGATGCTTAGTGGTGTTTCTATGAGTCTTCCAGTGCCATCTGCACCAGCATTCTTCATGCACAGTACTATCAGTCCTGAGGCTGCAGCAGCTTATTCATCGCAAAATGAGGCCTCCATTACTGACTTATATCCCAGATAGATCACATGAAATCATATCCAATACACACAACACTCTGATCTGATCTCAGCCTAATCCTTTATGTTTTAATATCATATCGTCTCTTTGTAGGCCACCAATGTCTGAAATCGTCCAGAATCTCCTGCACATGATGTAGATACCTTTGAGAGCAGGGACTGAAAGAAAGGATATTAAATCTGGGAATGGATGTTTGTGGTTGCTTATGTTTAGTTGTGAGGTACCAAGAGAACATGTATCATCTTAGGTACATGTTTTAATAGTACAAAAGTAGCTACATATAACATTTCTATGATTCTTGGATGAAGAAGAGATGTAAATATTATTCTTATAATGTAGTGGCTTGTTTGAAGTTGTTGAGAGGTATTTCTTTTGTATCCATCTCTTTTATATTTCGATCTCCATCTTGCAAACTGCCTCACTTTTCTGCTGCTCTGCATCTTCTTATAGCTTTAATTGTAGTTCTGCTAAAAGTTAATGGAAAAATTGCAATTTCCGTTTCTAAGTTATATGGTAATTGTAGAATTCGTTCCTAAGTTTTTGTCATACTCACTTTTCGTCCTTAAGTTATCATTGACGTTACACTTTTCGTCTCTAAGTTATCGTTGACGTTGCACTTTTCGTCCCTGAGTTATACTAATTGCAAATTTCGTCCCTAAGTTATCATTACGTTGCACTTTTTGTCCCCTAATTAAGTGTGCAAACTTCGAAAAATTTTTGATTAAAAAATAGTTAACCAAAAAATTTCGGTAATTGGTGGAATATTAATCAGCTCTAAGCAGTAATAGCACTAAGCAATAATAGCACTAATTACTCTAGGTGGAGTAATTAGTGCAGCACTAATCATCTTTAATTCTTTAGTGCTGCACTCATTCATTTCATTGCCAATATATGTGTTTCCTGATTGTCAAGCTGCTGGGACGAAGCAATGCAAAAGAAACAAATTAAAAGAGATTAAGTGTGTGTTTGATTTGCATGTGGGAATCAGAATCGGAATGGAAATCAAATATTTGATAATGGTAATGAGTTTTAATCTGGTGAAAGTATTTTATATGTTTGGTAGTAAGATGGAATTGGAATGATTACCAATATAGATGTTTGGTTGTGTAAGACCAGAATTAGTATTGTCAAAGCTAGCCGACCCGTCTTATCGTGGGCCTAATTTCTAGCAGGCTTTTGAGGGCCGACCCACTAGGCCCATGGGCTAGGGTTCACCACCACGCGGGTTGGCAGGCCTCGCAAACATTTTTTTTTAATATTAATTCTAAGTTCATAATTAAAACAAGTAAAAAAAATTATATTTTTAATATATATATATATATATATATATATATATATATATATATATATATAAAACATATTAAATATGTTATATATATATGTATATGTATAAAAATCAGAGGGATAAGATGGAATTAATATACCCACAGGCTACACGCAGCTTTTCGTTCCCATTTCGGTAATAAATGAATATTTGACTTTGACTTCTTCTTCTTTTTTTTCTATGACTTTCCCGTTCTGATACGCGGCAATGCGGCATAAGTCTTTTTAACTCCCGTCAGTGTCATCAGTTTACCTAAATCAAGAAAAACAGGGTTTTATATTCACGTACGTACGTGTTTGAAATCATGTCCAGTTTAAAGATCTCATATATACTTTCTCTGAGTTTGATCGAAGCCATGGATTTCAAGATATGTGTGGTTTTCCTATACCTTTCTAGTATCATCCTGTTATCAACAGCACAGCCTGATCTCCGGTACTCAATATGCGGGGAAAGCGGAAATTACACTCAAAGCAGCATATACCGGAGCAACCTTAACACAGCTCTTTCGTCCCTCTCGTCTAACCTCAACCAATATGGATTCTCCAATGTTTCAATGGGCGAAAATCCCGACAGGGTGAGCGCCGTGGCGCTGTGCAGAGGTGACGTGGAGCCGGACATATGTCGTAGTTGCGTTGAGGATACACGTCGGAAGACTTTGCAGTCGTGTCCCAATCAGAAAGAGGCATTCGGAGGGTACGATGAGTGCATGATCTATTACTCCAACGTTTCCACCCTGGGTTCCTGGTCAAAGTTTCCTGGGATGTACTTATGGAATCTAGATAATTCCTCGAGCCCAGACCAGTTTAACCAGGATTTAAGAAATTTGCTGGACGATCTACTGGACCGTGCTGCAAATGGTTTCCCCTTACGAAAGTTTGCGGCTAATAATACGAGGGGACCGGACTTCCGGACCATATTTGCAGCTGTGCAGTGCTCCCCTGACTTGGCTGCTCCAAATTGCTTTGATTGTTTGACTTCTGCGTTCGAAGATTTCGCAGGATGTGAACCATGCAAAGGCAAGAAAGGGGGCAGAGTAGTAAGGCCTAGCTGCAATTTTCGCTTTGAGACTGAGCGTTTCTTTAATTTTACGTTGATGGGATCTCCGCCACCACAACCAGGTAACATTCTCTGATCTAGTCCGTAAGGACAGCCCAGGTGATAAGAGTGCTTTATCTCGAGAGGTTGGAGGTTTGAGACTATCAGTTATGAGTAACTTAGACTGGTTTACCTCATTGTGGTCCGAGAAAAAAATCTCGTTAAAGAACATTCTCTGATCTATTTTTACAATTCATAGGAATCATAGCATTAAGATATTTTATATATCCTTGTTATTTTGGTTAGACCACAATATACATTTAAGCCCGTACCATATTATCCCTTAGTCCTGACCCAATTAAGAGATAAAATGCTGGTCATATTGATTTTTTAATACTAAAAGAAAAAATTTTAAACTTCTAAAGAATGTGAGTAGAGTGCCAATTATACTAACCAAACTAATTAAAAAGTATTGTAATACGAAATACATTTTAGTTAAAAAGAATTACACATCCCCATAACATGATCTAGGATCTTAGACAAGACTTATTCATATAATTAATGCAAAGTTTTATTTTGTAGGGAATGAAGCTCCACCACCAAAATCAGGTGACTTTTCTTGGTTTATTTTGTAATATAATTACGTAAATCAGATATTTATTTTACTGTGGTTGAAGTCTTGAAGGTCTACAGTAGTCAACGCAAATGACTTGTCAATTATCCTCGTTATCACTGGTTTTTTTAAAGGTAATTTACATATCTTAATACCTAATTCAAAGCTTTAATTTGTAGAGATTGAAGCTCCACCACCAAAATCAGGTGACTTTAATTTCCGTGTTTTGTTTTGTTTTATTATATCTTATTTTATTTATATTTGCATAAGTAATAAAATTATTTATCTTTTCTTAATTAAAAATTTACTATTAACATCGATAAGAACTGAATGTTTGTACTCAATAGAATTCAACCATTATAATGATAGAGAATAGGGATATATATACAGGATAAGTTTCAGATAGACTAGAATTGATAATTAATAGTGTGACTTAGACACATAAAGTCCTAATACTTTCCCTTGAGCTGAGTAGACTAGACATGAACTTGTCTCTAAGAAAAGAAAATCTAAGACCTGAAAGAGCTTTCGTAAATATATCTGCAAGTTAATCTTTAATTGAAATAAAATTAACTTGAATTTCTCCACTGGCTATCTTATCTCTGACGAAGTAATAATTAATTTCAACATGTTTAGTGCGAGCATGAAAGATCGGGTTAGCACACATCAATATACATTTTAATATATTAAAATTATTATATCATTTGAGTATAAATAAAATAGTGACGCGTGCACCGGCAAGAAAGGGGAAGAGTTGTAATGCCTAGCTGCAATTTTCGCTTTGAGACTGAACGTTTCTTCAATTATACTTTGATTGGACCTCCACCATCCCCAGCCTCAGGTCACATTCTATTTTTGTTACTTTACATGCATATCTACATAAATAATTAAAAGCTTTATTGTGAAGACCTTGTGATTTAGTGGCATTCTGTTGCACTTTCATATGATATGAAAGAGGAGGATACAAGCCTCAGTGGAGGTGGTAATGTGGTATATATTATTTGTGCTTTAGTAGGGTGAGAAAGTAGTTATAAACAGATATTGCATTGTAATAGAGTAGCTGGTTAGTTAGGACTTGGTAAGACTGTTGACTTGATAACCATAATGTTACAAATCCGAAGTCTGATCTATTGCCTTTCTTGATTTAAATTGGTTAGTTAGGACTTGGTAAGACTGTTGACTTGATAATAATGTTACAAATTCGAAGTCTATTGGCTTTCTTGATTTAAACTGGTTAGTTAGGATCAAATTTAGATGGCATGTAGTGACTATGGGAGGTCATGAGATCAAGCTTCAGTTGAGGGGGTCATGTAAAAAATGTTTTATTTCCCTCTACTCTCTGCCTGCCCACTGCACACCCTCAGATAGTGTTAATGCTTTTTCTTCTTCTTTTTTTTTTTTTTTTTTTAAGTTCATATTTACATAATTAATCAAGATATTTATTTTACAGTGATTGAAACTCCACCGTCGTCAAAGCTAGGTGATTTTTCAATTACTTATGCTTCTGTTTTCAATTAATTTAACAAGGTATTTACATATATGCATAACTAATTAGAGAAATTTATTTTACAGGAAAAAAGGACAACACAGTTCGAACTGTAATCATTATTGTAATTCCGGTTGTAGCAATTATAATTAGTCTTACTCTATGCATTTGGGTAATTGCCTTGAAGAAAAGGCACAAAAGGAAGCGGGAGGACATGGAGGGTAACGTTCACATCCATTTGACTTGTAGCACCAATTACGTTTCCTTACCAAAATGTTGTGCACGTCATCAATTGGTTTTATTTGTCCATTTCACTTCGTCAAATCGCATTTTACTCTAGTCCACCTAGGAGTTTATGATGGGTACACACAACTAATATTGTTCATATTTGTTCTGATCTGTGAAGTTGTGGACGAAATTAGTACCTTGGATGACATTAGTACTGTGGAGTCCTTACAATACAACTTTGGTACTATAAGAACTGCTACAGACAATTTCTCCGATGCTAACAAACTTGGACAAGGTGGATTTGGTGCTGTCTACAAAGTAAATTTTTCATTACCCTTTACGTTGCTAGCTGCCATTCATTTTAATGATTCAGTATATATAAATGTTTCTTATGACTAGAACCAATGGTTATGTTTAGGGAGAAATGCCAAATGGACAAGAAATAGCAGTAAAAAGGCTTTCTGCTAATTCAGGACAAGGAGATCTAGAATTTAAAAATGAGGTCCTTTTGGTTGCCAAGCTTCAACATAGAAATTTGGTTAGGCTACTTGGGTTTTGCTTGGAAGGGAGAGAAAGGCTTCTTATATATGAGTTTGTTCCTAATGGTAGCCTTGACCACTC
>CM008336.1:7497001-7510739 GCA_002525835.2 Ipomoea batatas
TCAGAAACCCTATTCTCACCTTGTATTTTATTTTTATACAATTCTAAACACCTCTCACCATTTCCCCTTCTTCCATTTCTTTCATATCCTCTTTCTTTCCCTCCCTAACCACTCCAACCCTGCCCTATCTAAATAAAAAAAGAAAAAAAAAAAAGAGAGACATCTTACATGGCTGAATAATGTCACAATGCAACAAATTATATCGATTTATACCAAATATTTTGTACTTTTTTTTTTTTGACAATAAATATTTTGTACCTTTAGTTTTGATAACTTGAGAGTAGATTACTTCCCCTATCTTCCCACAAAAATTGCCAAAATATAAATGATAAAAAAGGAAAACAAAGATATATGGATCACCTAACCAATTCCCAAAACTGATAAGATCGTAGAGTATCAAGCAATTGGGAAAGAAAGAAATGGTAAAATTTTGAAAATTGGCATTGTAACAAGTAACAACTAACTGCAAAAAAACTATGGCCGCTTAGGCACATCTGCACATGGGACAAGGGAAGAGCATGTCATGGCTCATGATGAGAAGAAACTCTTTAGTTTACTTTAAATATAGAATCCAGTAGTTTAAATAAACTGGATTTCTTGTGTTTAATTGATCTATAAAGGGTGAGTTTGGAAAGATTACGTAAAGATTACGTTGTTATGTTGTTTGTACCGTGTACAAGTCATAAAATTTTGAACAGGGTTTAAATTCATATTGGGAATTATGGGGTTATACCGGGTGCCGATTAGTTTCTTAAAAAATTTTATTTACGGGAAAACTTACCGTCACTACCCGAAGGTGCATTTTGGGTGAAGGAAGCCTTGTAACTCTAGTAGGCAAAAGACCATAAGGGGGTAAACCAGCTTAGGTTGCTCATAGTTGACTGGCTAACCAAAAAGATCAATAGACAGGTAAGCCAACTTCCACTGAAAATCGAACTTAGAGCCTTCTGGTTATCAAGTTAACTATCCGACCAATTTAATTATGGTTGCCCCTTATATATTTCTCTATTAATAACGACTTTGGTAACTTCATAAGCTGTGATTTGGTAATAGCCATAAGTTGCATGATTCGAATCTTACCAAGAACTCTACTTTGCAATTTATCTCCTCCACCCGTCTCTAGGCTGGTTGGAACAGCGAGGACCATCAAGTATGATTTCAAATTTATATATATGTATTAATAAGCATGATTTTTGTTATATAAGTAGATTTCTCTTCTACAAAAACTAATTAAATATACCAAAATGTTAAACTGTTTAATTTGTCTTCATTCATTATTTAACATTTTATCTCTATGTTCCATTCATATATATATATACAAAAACAGGTAAAACACATGTATCCTATATAGTCTTTTTCCTCAATTTTCTACAAGATATAATAACGTGAATTAGGGAAGTTTTCCTTAAATTTAATGTTTTTATAACATAGAAAACACCTTTTGCAAGTAAACGATTAAACTTAGCAATCTTCATTAGTCTCATACAATTTTTGCTTGATTGCATGGAGATGCTTTTTGTTAAGCAACCTTAGCTTTACACCTATAATTTTTCCATTTGCACTTTTACTACTCTAATTGATTTTTTTTATTTTTTTTTTCAAATTGCGGTACTTTCAAATACGATATAAATTATAAACATTTATCCATAATTATTAATCAATTTAAACATTATATTAAATATTTAGCACAATAAACTTTCTTGTGAAATCGTCCCACGGATCCTTATCATGAAACGAGTCGACAAATTCTTATTTATAAAATGGATCCGGTCAAGATGGAAATGTAATACTTATCATACTGAAAAGTTCTCCGTATAATACTAATCAGGAATAGAGACATGAAGTTACTTATAAGAGAAAGTGTAGTACTTTTAAATCAAAATATAAAAGTATTACATATTTCTTCAAAAAAAGTATTATAGCTTCCATTATAAGAACAAACACTTTATTTTTTATTAATATTAAATTTTAATAAAATATTAAAATTCACAAAGTTGTTCAAAATAACTTTTTCAATTAGATTTTTTAGAAAAGAAATTACACTAAACAGCTATCAGCTAAAAACTAATTTACCAAATAACTCTCTACAACGCACTAATGTTATCAAGTAGTTATATCCTCTTACCCAATCAGCTAAAAGCCATTTACCAAATGACTTCATAATATTTATTTTATCATATTTGAATTTGAATTTAATATTTCATAAATTTTGCATATTCATAAAAAAATACTTTACTTCATGGCCTCGATCAACAGCCGAGGCAGTGACATGAAACTAACATTCTGAGCTCTCTCTTCCTCCCATAAAAGGTGGCGTTCTGCACTTTCATCTGCCATGCCTCCTTCCACTTCTTCAATCTTTAGTTAACCTAGCTTCATAGCCGCCAAAACAGGCATGTCAACTTTCTCTCTATACTAGTTAAGTTGCCATGTCTCTGCATAATCAACTTGCATTATATTGTTCTCTGAGCTAACACTCTTTCCCCCTCTTCACGCTTCAGCTGCAGAGAGAACCGGAGCTGCCCACCACTCATTTTCACCTGAGGACCTCTGCCCGGGCACGTGTTTCACGCGTGCCGGGTCGGGCTGATCGAGTCGGTCTCGAGGTATTCATATTTCATACCAGTTAGTATATATGTTTCTTGATGTTCCTTCAATGGGGGGAATTTTGAACTCATAATCCAGCCTTATATATGGTTCATTGAATTGAATGAACTGTTTCAAAGAAAAATCTTGAATGTTGATTTTATTGGCACTTCAAGTTTCAGACTTTCAGTCATCAAGTAATAGATTATTTATTTATTGTTCTCTGTCGGTGATTATCAGCTTTATTGTATTACAGCATTTTTCACTATGAATATATGGATATCATGTTCTCTTCCTGTTAGATAGATATTGCTTCTTTCGTCCATCGTTATAAACTTTTATTATTTGGGGAGCAAAGTTGAATTGCTTACTTGATCGCATTAAATTTGCCTCACATAGATACAAATTTAATTTGGGACTATCTGTCTGAGAAAGAGGATAGGGGTGGGGAAGATTGTTTCTCTTTTTTTCTGGGGATTGCATGAGAATGAAGGAGAGAATTTTCTGGCATCTTTGTGAGTGAGAAGCTTTCAAATATTCTCTGCTAACTTAGCATTATCAAGTACAGTTCTTTTTTTTTTTTTTTTTTGGAGTGATGAGGAAACCCGTATCACTACTTGAGAGTGTGCGCTAGGTAAACGTCGCCTTGTGACCCTAACGGCAGAGGATCACAAGGAGGTAAACCAACTCATGTTGCCCACAACTAACCAGCTCAAACCCAAAAGTCCAATAGGTCACTCCTATTGGGAATCGAACTTGTAACCTTTTGGTTACCAAGTCAATAGCCTGACTAACTTGGTTGGGGTTGCCCCTAAGTACAGTTCTTTTACTAAGTGAACAAACAATGGTTCATGTTTTTATGAGGAATTATATATATATTTTTTCTAATTATCAAAATATAATAATCAGAGATTTGGAGTTTGTTAAATTCTACAGTTAGCTAGTTCATGGATTATTGAAAAAACTTGTGCTGCTTTTTTGATTCTCCTTTTAATACTATTCCTAATTCTGAATGTCATATATGCCTATAAGGAACTGAAATACTGGAGGCTATTTTATTTGAAGGGGGATGTTAGCATCTAGGTCTGAAGGTTTTTAAATACGGACTAATTCCATACAAACTAGTTGCTCGGAGTTATAACTCCAAAAATTTCAGTTATAGAGACCGTAGATTAGTCATTAGATTGCATTCTAAAAGTGAGACATTGGTGTTGCAGGGAACATGTGGAGTGAAGATGAAACAGATGCAGTTTATAGGACTTTTCTGTATATCAATGTTGTTTATTCTGTATAGGACAACCATATATCAGTATCAACAGGCAGAGGTATGTGTTTAAGATGACACCTTATCTAGAAAGTATGTTCTTTTACTGAATAAGATGTGATGGTTCTGTTTTTCTTTAGAAGTTCCATCTTGAAGATCTTTTGTCCATCTTTCATTTTTCTATGCAATTTTTTGCCATTCCTTTATAGTGAATAAGAAATGGTTCGGATTACTAGAAAACTTCTATTTGAACTGTGTTTCGGGAAGATGACCTTTTTGTTAACCTTGCTTATGATTATCAATAATGTCTTTTCTTTTTCTTGTAATCAGATGGAATCAAAATCTGATCCACTCTACTCTGCAGAGGTAGCTAAAGTTACATGATTTATTTATTGGTTTTCACATAATACAATGTTTTACAGATTAACATTTTAACTTCTCAAGTTCGATTTTTTGATGTGCCAAATGAATTACTAAGTTATTGCGTTATCCCATCATTCGGTGTTCTGAGATGCTGTCCAATTTCCATGCTTTTTGCCCAGGATTCTTGTGTGGCTGGCAGAAGTTCAAGTAGTTTGCCTCGTGGTATTATTGAGGCTAGGTCAGATCTCGAGCTAAAGCCTCTCAAGGCAATGAGTATTTCAAAGTCAAAGGTCATAATCTTCTTGTTGTGGATTTGAATCTATAAAGCTACTTGTGGTAGATCACATTTCACATCTTTCCTTCCCACCCCTCCCAGTTCATCTTCTCTGCCTCCTTAAACAATTTCTTTGGGTCTAAGACTTGAACCATATATAGCTTCATTATGCTCATTTCAGATCTCATTGTCTTTCCATGATCCAGGTTAAAGTTACGGGCTATCATAATTTGTTGGCAATGCCGGTTGGCATTAAACAGAAGGATAATGTTGATGAAATCATTCAAAAGGTATACCACATCACTCTTGCTGTTTATTCAAAATGCTTTTGTTTCATTTTGGATCGGGGGATATACGGGGGTCTATATTTCTTTGCCTAACGTTTCTATAATCAGTTTCTTTCAGAGAATTTCACTATTATTTTGTTCCATTATGATGGTAATGTGGATGGGTGGTGGGATCTTGCGTGGAGTAAGGAAGCCATTCATATAGTTGCTCACAGTCAAACAAAGTGGTAAGAATAACGCCTTTTCCTTCTAGAGACTGGCAAATTGAAAGCATATAGAGAGGTTTAATCATATAGTGGCATATGGACTATTGGTTCTAAATTTTGAACTCAAAATGAAAATTTGTGTGATGAAACCTTTAGTCTGCTTTTTGCCAATGTCTGGTCATGTTATGGTGTTCGTTTTTGCAAACTTTTTTCTTCGTTGGGAGTTTGTGAATGATCTCTTAACGCTTGCAGGTGGTTTGCTAAGCGTTTTCTACATCCTGATGTTGTATCTATATATGACTACATATTCCTATGGGACGAAGATTTGGGTGTGGAGAATTTTCACCCTGCAAGGTATCAGCTCATGCTAGTTCATATTGGTTTTTCTTATGATTTCATCCACTTTGCTAATTGTTAGAAGAAAGTGTTCTTTAGAACCCGCTATGGCTGTTGTGCAGATACCTAGAAATTGTAAAATCGGAAGGCCTCGAGATATCTCAGCCAGCTCTAGACCCCAATTCAACCGGCATTCACCACAAAATTACTGTAAGAAGCAGAACAAATAAGTTTCACAGGTTAGCTGGATGTTAAATATGATGTCATCTGGCTTGAATTTTGCTTTCGGGCACTTCAATCGATTCTAATCCACCCCGCTTTAAGCAGAAGAGTATACAAGGATAAAGGTAGTACAAAATGTTCCAATGAAAGCGAAGGTCCTCCCTGCAGTGGGTAAGATATCATAGCCCTATGAAGATGTTCTTTTTTGCATCTGTCAAATGAGTTCCAGGCAAGACAGGCATTCAGCCTACCAATATAAATTTCGCATTTCTGATTTTGGACTGTTGTTGCAGCATTCATAGTCATACAACTTCTCCCTTCTGCTTAATTTAATTTTTTCCTATTTAGGAAAAAGGGAATGCTTCCCAACACTCTTTAATTTGTGAAAATGCGTTTTTTCACAGGTTCGTGGAAGGAATGGCTCCCGTCTTTTCAAGATCTGCATGGCGTTGTGTATGGCATCTTATCCAGGTAAAACGAAAATGCCCTCTCTGAGCTGTGGTCCTAGCGAGATTATTCCTGATGCTTGTGCAAAACAATCACTTCTTTACTACTCTATCTGTCCACGAATTATACGAGCTGAGATATCTAATGGTTGATTCTGTCAGAATGATCTTGTTCATGGATGGGGAATGGACATGAAGCTTGGTTATTGTGCACAGGTGTGATTACTTCACTTATCTGCTCTACTTATGTAATATGGTTTCTGGGCTAGGGATCTGCATATGTATTAAGCTTTTGCATGCCTTAACCTCAGAACTTTTGCAGGGGGACCGGACAACGAATGTGGGCATAGTTGACAGTGAATATTTAGTCCACCTAGGCATTCAATCTTTGGGCGACTCATCACTGAAAAAGGTAACTATCTGCCCTGCATTGTGTCCTTTTTCTGCTCTCAAGATTGTGGAAAGTTGGATTTCTCGGTCACTTTTATACTTTCACCTAGACTGGTTTACCTCGTTGCTGAAACATTGTCCATATTCCTTTGTTGACAACATTGTTTGTCTTTGCTTCAGGCTTCAAGTCCTCAAGAATTGCCAAAGGTATATATAGTTTTCTGTTCTCCCCACTTCTCCATTTTCCACCTTATGAACTTGCCATTAGAGGGGAGGTTTATGGGCATTTTGTGGCATGCAGGGGCGTGCTGTTGATCTGAGAGTTGAGGTTAGATACTGCACCCATTATATGCCATGTTCATTTCTTTTGCAGAGAATTTTCATTCTGGCATTGGGTTTTGTCCATTGAACTTTGAATGATTCAGATACGGAGGCAATCAACGTATGAGCTGCAAGTATTCAAGGAGCGATGGGAAGAAGCCGTGAAGGAAGACAAGAAATGGGTGGATCCATACAAAACTAGCCAAAGACACAAGAAAACTTGGAATTATTTGGTGAAATTCTAAAAAGACGAAAAAAAAAACTTCAAATTATTGGTGAAACTCAAAACTCGTCTTGATACATCCTCGTATCCACTCGAAATGGCACCTTATACGAACATGCATCAATTGATGTCCATAACCACATCATATATTATTTTTGTTAAGAATAAAAGAGGCTGTAATTCCTTATTCAATAAGTACTAATTGTATTATAATAATTATAATTCAAGTCAATTAGTACACCATTTATTATTATATGCCCTCAGTATGATTTTTATTTGTTGTGTGCATTATAAATTAAAGTTACTTAAATCTGAATCCAGAATGGGATTATTAGTTGGTATGAACCAAAGAAAAGCTGACCAGAATTTTCATATATTCTAGAAGAACACGAGCTTCCTTGCAATGAACAGCCGGCCACCTGGTCACGAAGGTGGCTGTTTATTCAGTTGTCAAACAAAAATACAAATTTTTAAAAATATTGTTACATTTTTTTTTATATCAACTATATATATATTTTATGTATCTGACAATACCAAGTTATAATTTTTTAAAAGATGACTAAAATGTCTTTGAACAAAAAAAATATTTAAATCATGAAATGACAATCTTGAATAATCAACCAACCTCCATTACAAACAAATCCGAATTTAATAAATCTCTAATCCACTAACCTTCCTCTTGACATCACTGGCATGCCAGAATGGAATTTATATAGTATTCATTTGAAGTCATTATCTTTAAAAGAAAAATGATATCGCATAATATTTATAAAACAAATAATTATTTTAAAATAAATAAAATCAAGCACAAAAAATTCTTATCTTTAGAAATTAGTGAATAAGTAAATCCCGAAATATATATGTATTAATTTATAAGTCTTCAAATATAATTTTACAGTTCTCTTTCTAGATACAGGTCAAAGTTTAATATGATTATGTACAAAAACAAAACAGAATTTCAAAGCTGACCAAAGACCGATGTTTCTCTCTCTAGACTTGTAATAAGAAGCTCCAGAAATTTGAAAATTCCAAGTCTGAAGCCTCTCTTTCTTCAAATCTCTTGTCTAGCAAGCTGCCTTCTTTTCCTGTCACTGACTATTCAGATCTCAGATTCTCTGCTAGGTGAAGAGTAGAACTCATCAGAAATGGCCGGCCGTTACGATCACAACCCTTTTGCTGAAGAAGAAGAAGTTAATCCTTTTGCTGTAAGCTCTCTCTCTTTCCCTCTCTGTGCGTATACATGTACATTTCAACTTCTCTCCGCGTGTTTACGCGATTTCTTAAGTTTAGAACTGAAATCTGTGTTTATGTCTATTTGTTGTTTCTGTATGCTCTAATTGGATTGAGCTTATGTAAATCAGCGTATAATGTGAAGCTGACGCTGAACTTGGAATTTTTTTTAAAGGTTTGTGTATGATATGGACAATTGATTGATATAGCTCGAGGCTATGCTGTTATATTTCGTATACTTCTGCAAAGTTATTGCTTGATGTCTGAATTCAGTGTTTGTATGATAAATTGGAGCTTAACATTGCTTTTGGCTATCTTTGACTTTGATGCTGATTTGCAAATTGCAAATATAGGTTATTGTTATGGATTTGTGTGAACATAGGATTTGTTTCTGTGAAGGATGGAAAGACTCATAATTATCCACTTATGACTGTGTAGCCTGTGTTTATGGGAAAAAAATTGTCATCTGAGTTTAGGTTGTGAGGAAATGTGTGGTTCTTTCATCTGTGGGGAGATGAAGGCTAAAAATCGGTTTTTTCTTGTACTTGTTTTTGGGNAACCATGAATAGCAAGAATCTGCCTGACATTTCAAATTCCTGTGTAGGTTTTCTACTTCATTGGTTTTGGGCTGTTCTGTCTCGAGTCAGTTCTCAGCATTTGGGTTATACAGGTTTGAATCATTACACAATTTATATCTCCATTGAAAACTAAAACATTTTTTCTGGAATTCATCGTTTTGCTGCTGTGCCATCATGCAGCAAGTATACATGTACTTCAGAGGCAGCGGTAAAGCTGCAGAGATGAAGCGCGAGGCTGCTAGAGGAGCCTTAAGGGCAGCAATATGAAAGTTGCACTTTCCGCAGGTACAATAGTTCAGGCGATATTGCAGTGAGTTGTACAGGCATTTGCGAATGCCATAGAGGAGAGCAGCGCGGGTAAAAATGTCGAGTTAAGCTACACAGATGAGCTTGTTTCATCATATGTTTGTTGTGTTCATTCTTGTCATGTATGTTAAACATCCACATTGTGCTAAAAAGAACAAGTAGGAAAACCATACCCGCGCCAATCTTTTGTTTAGCAGATTCATTTGTAAATCTCTTTCTTCGACATTTTTCTTTAGCTCACATTATAGGTGAATTGATGTTATCCTAAATATGATGTTGGTCTTTTCCTCAATGAAGTTTGATGCATTGAGTACTAGGAAATAGTCAAGTCCCACATTTTGCTTTGTTTGGATTTCTACATTTACATCTACATACAATACATACAAATTTAATAATAGCGGCCCTAATGGGAATTAAAAAATGTTGGTGTAATTGTTTGTTGAAATGAATTGTTCATATTATTTTGATTTTGGTATTTTTTTAGGAATAAAGGTTAAATTGACCACTTAACTACACATCAAATTGCAATTAGGTCATTGAACTAAAAAACAATGCAATTGGTTCTCTGAACAAAACAAATTCATGCAATTTAACTTAAAATGACTTGTTTTACCTGATGTGCATGTTACTAATTTTAACAATAATATTTTAAGCAAAAGACCTTGTGGTTTAGTGTCATCTGGTGTCCCGGTTAACACTCTCAATAGATGATGGGAATGGGTTTGAGCCTCAGCGGAGGCGTTGTAACCGAGTCCGTAGTACTAAAAAAAACAATACTATTTTAAAATAATTAATTAAAATTAAAATTAAAAATCAATGTACAAACTAATTGGTATTTTTTCTATGATACACACTCTTAATCTAATACTCCATAAGTTTTTTTTGCAATCCTTCTAATGTATATATTTACTCATGGTAGATGTTGTAAGGGCCACCTGGCTTATACTTGTGGTCCTATACCTTTGTTTATTTTATCATTAATGAAAAAAAAAAAAAAAGCGTCAAATAAACCACTGAATTGCACATTAAACTGTAATTAGGTCATCGAACTAAAAAAGAATGTAATTGAATTCATGAACTATACAAACTCATGCAATTAAACCTAAAATAACCTGTTTACCTTAATTGTGCAACATAGCGGTTAGTGATTTAAAAAAAAATATTTTTTTTAAATATTTTAATTAAAAAATTAATTAAATTTAAATTTAAAAAAAATAGCCGGAGACGACCCTCTTCATCTCTATGGCCAGTAGACGAAGGCCGGACCTTCGTCTCCATGGCTGGGACCGGGAGACGAAGGCTCCCTGGCAATGGAGACGACGGCAACTGTTTTTTTTTTTAAATATTAATTTAATTTTAATTAATTAGTTTATTTTAAATTATTAAAAAATTATTTTAAAATAGGTAACCGTCGTGTCAGCACAATTTTAGGTAAATAGGTAATTTTACTTTTAATTACATGAGTTTGTGTAGTTCAAGGATCCAATGCAGTTTTTTAGTTCGATGACCTAATTGTAATTTGATGTGCAGTTTAGTGTTCTATTTGACCTTTTCACGGTAATTTATCAAATATTATATGGTCTGATTGAAATTTACAAAAACTGGAGTCCAAATTACCAATTAATTGAATTTTCAAGAACTCAGAACTTCAGAAGTCAGAAGTCTGAATTACTTGGAGCTGCTCAGCTTCTAGCTGGAATGGATGATCAGTGACGATTTAGGAACGCAAGGAAAGAACGGGAAAAGTGAGAAGATGGATGCCTTGAAAGCCTCATACGGCGACGTTTCTTCTGATTCCGACTCAGAATCCGATCCCACTCCTCCTCCGCCCTCCACCTCCACTTCCATCGCCGCTGAGACATTCACGCCTCTGCCGCCGCCTCCTGTCTCTCTACTCGACACGCCCAGTTCATTGGGTAAACTTATTTCTCAACCATACCTTTGTGCTATGGTAATGTGTGTAAATACCTTTGTGCTATGGTAATGTGTGTTACTTTATAGCTGCTCACCAAATGTTCGATCTTTTGTCGGTGAAGGTTCGTTTGATTACTTGCAAAGCAGTCAAGTCAATCGAGTTAGAAGCTTTCCTCATGTAGAAGGCAATTATGCTCTTCATGTTTACATTCCTGGTAAATTTGACCATCGGCTCCCCAAAATTACTACTCCCTCTGTCCTATTTTACCTGTCCTATTTACTATTCATTGGTCAAACCAACTCTTCCTTCTTTGCTTATTTTCTTTAGTAATTTTTTATTATTTTTAAATTTAATTTTTTGTGTTTACTTTTAATGTAGTTTCTAAATATATAAATTTTATATATTAATACTAAACTTAATAATATGAAAAATTGGATTAAAAATCACTTCAGTCAAGCCTCGTTAAACGAATCAGACAACCATTTTGGGACGGAGGTAGTACTTCATATGTGCTATATATAATTTATTGATGACAGCTTAGTAAATAGTAATAGCCTTTAGGTAATGTGGAGTATCTTGATTTGTATTGTCATTTCAACTGAATGGATAGCTTTGCAAAATGGTGTTCACTCTGATTTTGGAAATGGAGTACATACAAAGAACAGATTTTTATGTTGTTTATTCATCATAGAGGGATGTTTATTGGTTTTTTATACTAATTTTGCCATTATAGTTCATATACCATCTGCATCGAGGAAGGAGTTGGCTCAGTTTTTGGAGAGGGTCACAGCTCTTGTTCCCGGTCTTAATGCTGTTGATGTTGATGTGCCTTTGAGTAGTTTGATGAGAGAGAACAGTAAGCTTGAGCAAGTTGCCTTAGATAGGGAATTTCATATAAGTTTGGGAAGGACTGTTCCCGTTCGAGTACACCAGATCAACCCAATAGTCTCAATGTTTCGTCAAAGGCTGCATTCTCAGAAGAGGTATGGCGGTGTCTTCTGTGATGTGTGTGTGTGTATAACAGTAAATGAACCTCAGCTTATGATCAACGTTTTTAAACTTCTACAAATGTCTAACCCCTTACTTTGGAACGGAAACAGGTATTGGATAAATTTTGACAAATGGGAGATTTTTGCAAATGATGATTGCACTCGCACTTTTATGTCGTTGGAAGTTGTCAAAGGAGGCTTATTTGAGGTATGACCGACAGCCTATAATAACCTAGTTGACTGTTTAGTTTTGTTATATACTTGTATCTTTAACTGGTTTCATTTGACTCTTGAAATCCCAACATATTTGCTTTTGTTGCCTCTCTTTAGTTTCACTTATGTACAATTCACTCGTCATTATATTCTTCAGTTTTTACCCTTGCACTGCTGTTGAGTGTTTTTCACAGAGTTTCAACAATACAAATTCGATCTTAGCTTCCTATTTCTGAGTCTTGAGTGCTTGACAATTTATTTCATAGAAATCAGGAGGAAACTTATGTAGATTCTTGTGATCTAGATAACAAAACAGATTCAAGCTGTTAATGAGGTGTATAGGCTTCACAATCTTCCAGAATTTTACAAGGTTATATTGGAGAACCAAAAGCTCTTCTTCTACCATTGATTACACCATTTATAATTTTGGTTAGCGCTTTCCTTATCATATAAGCATAAACTATTGCACGCTGATTTCAGGATCCGCGTCCTCATATATCCACAGCTTGGGCATTAGGCGACATCAGTGATACACTGAAGAGTATGGTAGAAGAAGAGATGAAGAGATATCTTGTTGGCAGTTCACAACAGAACCCCATTTTTACAACCAAATTTAGTAGCATTTTGTGTAAGATTGGCAATAAAAGTTATGAGATATGCAAATACCTTGGAGAATAATAGTGTTGCAGCTAACCACGCCAATCTTTTGTTTAGCAGATTCATTTGTAAATCTCTTTCTTCTACATTTTTCATTATCTCGCATTATTAAGTAATTATAATCTAAGGGATAGTTATTCATGATAAATCTTGTTCATGTTAATTTGTAGCATAATATTAAAAATATTTAAATGCTAGTTTAATCTTTATCAGATATACACATCCGTTGATTTGGGCACGTAATATGGCCCAAGACATGGCCGACATGGGCCATTCTTCTAATTTATTGCTATTAGTGGATTGTATTATTGAACAAATAGATATCTTATATTTTATCAGAGTTACATCAATAAATACAAGTTAGGTCCGAATTGTTTTAGTTGACTTAATTAACATCAACACTATTCAGGCAGATACCAAATAGAAGGGATTTTGTTGGTGCTGGAAATGATTATGCATCCACTCCAGGGTAGTGGAGCTTTATCTAATTAACGGTGCCACTAACACGTTATTAGTACAACTGTAGTAGTAGTAAATGTGACTAGCTGACTGATTAGTTTAAACTAAGAAGGCTAATATCCTCCATTCAACTTCTATAGAGTTGAAATTTTGTAGTTACAAAATTAACTGCAGAATCAATTTGGTTGGAGTTGTTTAATTTCCATCTTTATTCAGTTACATGCATTACTAATATAGTAATATATGTTTTGTTGGACAACAGAAAGAGATGCGCAATCGTTATATGAAGATATGTATTGAGTAATTCTTGTATAATAACATGTAAACCACATTAAAGATGTAAATTACACTAAGAATATCTTATCCGTTTAACGGTCCGGGGTCCACCCACGTTCGCTCCGGGAGGCACGGGGGTCCGGGGTCCACCCACGTTCGCTCCGGGAGGCACGGGAGCTGGCCCAGGGGGAATCGTC
>CM008336.1:7531052-7544377 GCA_002525835.2 Ipomoea batatas
GACAAAATTAGAAAAGCTAAGTTATCAAAAACAACCAAAGGGGAGATATCAGATATGTAATGGTCGGGACTTTACAGTTTACAGCGTTATACGGAAAAAGACCGAAGAAATATATAGGGCCAAGAAGAATTTATGGGCCTTGTGAGAGAGGCTAATTGGGTCTACACAACCATATATTGGGCTATACATTTGGGCCTCCATCTATGATTTGCAAGCAAACATACTAGCACAAGGCCCACTAATCTTGAAGAGGTTTTTTCATTTAATAATTTATCCAAGATACCAATTCATAAGCTCTTAATCGAAAGATGCAATCAGTAACGGCCTGTTTGACCATTTTTGTTTCGTTAATTGTTTTGGTTACGTGAGAAGGAAAAGGAAAAGGAGAGAAAAAATAAAAATTAGTTATTGATTCTCTGAGCTATTTAATTTACAGAAAAGTCCATAGTCGCCAAATGTACACTTTAAGTGAAACACATATTGTTAAATATAAGTATATCTTAGTTACCAATAGTTGGCTGATTTAAACCAAGAAAACTAATAGAAACACCCAACCAATATATTACACGGTATATGATTACTAGCTAATATAAACGATTTTATCAACTTTATAATTCTAGCACTCATCCCATAATTACATTCTTAATTGATTGCATCTTCCAATTAAGAGTGTATCATCCATCCTCCAAAAGTCCAAATGTGACCATTTGTCTTTCTCGTAGAAGTTCAAGAGAGAAGTCAAGTTTGACCGCATAATTTACTAGTTTGACTATCCCACGCTCCACGTAATATTGTCACATTGAAAGTAAAATATTGTTGTGACTTGTGAGAGTTTATAGTTCCATCATGAAATTATATTGATCGATAAAAGAATATTTACAAAAAGAAAAAAAAAATCAATTTATCAAAATAAGAATAAAACATAATCTTTTGACATTGCATCCAAAAGAAGTCTAACCCCAACGTAACTCTAAACTAAATTGGTTGAGCTATAATTTTGATATTATTTGAAGTTGCGCTCATGTGATTTAAATGTGAATATATAAATGCTCATCCATCACTAATTTTATTTTAACTAATGAATTATATTGTTATAGGTATTAGCCACAATATATAAGACTTTGTAATAATATTCTATATATACATATATAGATGTAGATGTATAGATTTGATGTGTTTGGTGAGATCACAAGGCATATAATAAGTACTAGTAGGGTGGCTAATTCTTGCATTGAATCTTGACTTAGCTAAAAGACAAAAGGGTCTATGTTCAATGTATGATTTTGATATGCATTGTAGTTAGTTGGAAGTTAGGGATAAGGCAGTGACAGAAAGCCACCATTGGTGGCTTGAGAACCATATACGCATCTCATCTATCACACTTTACAAATGACTTAAATTAGGAGAAATGATAACTTTTTTTACTAAAAACATTGTACGTACTCTATTTGCATGTATACATTAGATAAAATATGTTCATGCGTAATAATCTACAAATCACATAAGAGAAGTTAATCAAATTAGAAAGACTATATATATATATATATACAAAGATTCAATCAAGAAAATATTGATAAATATTAAATTCATGATTTTTTGATATAATATATGAGAATCATGTACCACTTTGTATATATTGTTTATTAACCTGGGATGACTTATTACGTACTCTTCACTCCAATGCTGATGATATGTATATTAATGCCCACGTGATGTTTATGCAAATAGGTAGCCCACTACATCATATTTATGTGTTCATCATGTTTTGTAGATAACCATCCACCATTATTTTATGTTAATTTTGCTAGCTTCCACCACTATGACGAGGATTTCCACTTAGTATTGTTTAATTTGATAAATAATTTTTGGCTTTTTCCCAACTTATGATTTTTCCTAAAAGGACACAAATGCCCCTTTCTAAGTTCTAAATAGCTTTCATGTATTATTTTATATGCCTTGTTTTTTTTTTGAAAACTATTTTATATGCCTTGTAATCACTTGTTTAACCAATGCAGGTCATTGAGGAAAATATATATACTTCCGAGAGTGTGGCTGCACCATCAATCAATTCTAATTATTTCGTCAAGCATTTTAAATTACATTAACACTACCTAATTTTCTTCACTTTCCTCTCCCGTGTCATCTCAAAAGTTTTTAAATGTATTTTTAGTTGTACTTGAATACACCGTCAATCATTCTCAAATGCACATTTGTAATTACAGAAAATTATAAAAATACTACCGCGGTTTTTCCTTTTCATTGATTTTCATCAACCTTTGATATGCATCGTTAGACATTTCTAAATGCACCGTAAAAATTACAAAAATTGCACGTGATTTTTTTCTATTTTCAATATTGAATATGCACCATCAATCATTTCTAAATGCACCGTCAAATATTTCTAAATGCACTATCAAATATTTTTAAATGCACCAGAGTTCCGCACGGCGGGCAACATATTCACATCTTATCCCAAAACACGTACTCTCCCCCTCCCTCAATATATATTATGCTCAAACAATAATATATGCTGAAAGCAACAAATGAGTGAATACAACTTTGTGAAAATGGTTGTGAACACAGTGAGGTCAAAATCGTCAAATATATAAGTGCAACAAAAGAGTGAATACAACTTTGTGAAAATGGACGTGAACACAGTGAGGTCAAAATCGTCAAATAAGTGGCTAGTAAATATAAAATATACTTGTCCTTCTCTTCAATCATTAATCCGAGAGCTATAGAGGAGGATAGAAATGTAATTATCAGCTCACTGGGCTTTATATATATGTAGTAGCTTAGACGCTGGACACTCAACACTACAAATTCTTGTATAATCACTAGAGAATCACCGCCACCGCAACCTCCACGGCACTACCACCAACCGCCGCAGAGTATATATACTACGATGGCAAAAGCAGTAAGGACAGAGATGAGTATGTCAGGAAAGCTCCAGTACCGGCGCCGGCGGCCCCTCCCGAAGAGAGGACAAGTGAAAGTGGCCGTAGTTTTGGGGTTAGCCCACTCTCTGTCTTCCATCTTCTCTTTTGGGGCTCGTTCTCACTCTCGCCGGAGATCCCAACTTCAATGAAAACTGATCGAGGTTCCGGCCAGGCCAGGAGTGCGTAATTAATCTTAGCTTGGTCTGCCTCCAGCTTCTAGCTAGCTTTCTTGTACTGTACATCCGTTAGTTTCTATTTTCATGCTACCTAAGCTCGAAGAATGCATAGTAACAAGATTTTAGTTGTTACTTATAATTTCTTTTTAGTATTTATACATTTTCCTAGCGTTTCTTGTCCTATGTTTCCATTTTCATGCTACTTTAATTCAAAAAATTTAGTAATTATAAAGTTACAACATTTTTCCAAATGGGAGTGATTTGTTCTTCTTCTTAATTTGAATCAATTAGGGCATTATATTTTTAATAGTGAAGTCTTTGGATCGATTTTTTAGGTGTTAATTAGGGGAGAAGAAGAAAAAATAAAAAATAAAAGCAAAATAAATTTGAAAAAAAAAAAAAAAAAACACAGCAAATTAATGCGTCAATGCACATGCCCATTGGTTGCACTGCACACGACCACATACAAGGTATATTTGAACATGGTGGGACTCACTTTTCTAATAAAACCAGCTCCTTGCATGAAGATTTTCTCTCTCTCTCCACTATCTCTCTCTTCCACATCAGTCACATTTCCTTAAGAAACTGGTTCAAAATTCACTAATGCGTATACCCTTAATTATGTTAATGTTTCTTATAATCTTTTACTAGCTATGATTAGAATGTAAGATTAGAATATTTTTGAGAAGATGAGAGTCATATATTTATTTAAAAAGAAGGTTATGCAGCTGAATTTATTTTATTTAAAGATTCAAATAAATTACATTATGCACATTACTTGTGAGATCAATAGTACAATCAGGTGCTAGCCAGCTATTTAGTGACATTGAACTTTAAACTTTGCCATTAATGCCAAAGCCTCAAAGGTTAATTTAATTTATATATGATGAAGTGAGTCAGAGGTTTAAGTTGACACCAAAAATGAATCTTGGTTGGATTCTCCAAAAATCCGATTCAGAATCGCAGCCAATCGAACTCCACCCTGGGCTACACGTTTCATCACAATTGGTAGCCTCGAGTTGAAGTAATCATCTGCATTTTTATACAGTATTATATTGCATTAATATATATTCATCAATTAGAATAAAATAAAATAAATCAATTAATTTAGTGTACCTGACAGAGTTTGGCCAGCCTCCACATTCTTGTAACCCCATTTGCAGGCTAAGTTTATACTCTCTACAGCATACCTGTAAATATACGTATTTTCTTTCTTATTTTATATGTGTGATCGTTTAAAATTAAAGTATAATACTGATTCTATTACAATGTACTATATGTTCGTATATATATTTTTAATTTACTGAATCACAAAGAAAATCAATATCACTTGATCACAAGATCATTGATAACAGACAACTTACTTATTTACGCAAGAGAAGAGATCGCCACTACATTCCTTCCATGACACAACATCATCTGTCCATATCCCCTGACGACAATATAAAGAATATCGTATAAATTACTATGTAATGCCTTTGACGTTAGTGTTCCTAGGTAATTAAGCTTGAATTGCTTGCAAGCAATTATGTGTATAGTAATCACTTACGTCAGTGAAGTTTCTTTCTATGTCTTCTTGAAGAAGGTTTACATCATTGCCGTAGTAATCTTTTGCTGCCGTCAGGATTATTTCTCTGTCCCATACCTATGTAATTTTCCCCATTTTTTTAAAAAAAAAGATTGCATAAATTAACTTTCGCTGTTATTATCATTTGCTGAAAACTAATTATTATACTAATTAAGATGTTTAAAAAAATATCAAGAAACCAGGATAGGCTACTTACATGGTGCAAGTTTGACTTGTGCCTAAACCAACGCAGTTCTATAGTGTTTCCTCCTTCATCAGTTGTGAATCCGACATGCATTGGCTGCATCATACAAAAAAGAATGCAAGTTTAAGAATGCTACTTTGATTAAGGAGAAAACCCACAGTTGTTACTTGAAGTGCGATTTTAGATGAAACGGTCGATAGAGGAATCATATATACTAAATTGCTCGTAACTAACTGACTCAAATTAAAAATGTCAAATTGATGGAACAGTTAACTTGGTAACTACCAAATTTTAAGTTTTATAAGAATGTTCTGAAGAAACTTTAAATGATTAGATTTTCATTAAAACGTCAAACCATGATTGAAAAAAGTAAAACGTTTTGACGATCTTTTATGATACTTAATTTCTTGGGAACTGATTATGGGAGTAGTTTTTCTTACCTGATGGATATCTCCCATAAAATGTGCCAAAAACAGCAAAGCCTCAGTCATATTATCTGTGTTCATAGATAATATTCAGATATAATAAGTTGCTAGCTGGCTCTAATTTATTTATTAAAAAAAAAAGAAAAAAAAAAAAGAGAGAGATTAATACACAGAATGAAGATGTTATGGATCTCTTACGTCGACGATCGGAAGTTCCATCCCGGTAGTGAGAGAGCTGAGTGGTGAAGTTTTGGATGGCACCGGCAACACACATATCCTTCACTCCATGCTGATCATGGCAGTCCCCTTTCGTGTATATATGAATTTCATTTTTGTTAATTTAAATGCACAAATTAAAAAATACAGTGTATATTGGGCGGAAGCCGGTAAAAAGTCAAATCCAACTATTTGTGACAGGAGAATGTTGGGTGAAGGCCCATGATAGACCAAGCCTAATGCTCTATCTTTTGAAAATGTGATTTTTGCTGTGAGCAATAATTTTTTTACTTAGTGGTAAGTGTTGACTTACTCTCATAATCAAAGTTGCAAGCTTGATCGGGGGTGTCGATGAAATGGAGTGGGCTAGTCCAGCGGTATTTATACCAGTGTCTCACTTGGTCCGGCCATACGCACAGCGCCGATAAGTCGCCGTCCACGTAGTCCGGCAACAACATGTTCACAGCATGCGCTGCCTCCTCGTTCAGAAGACCCTACAAATTACATATTTTCCTCAATCAAGACTTAACGTCTCATATTAAACCATACTTTTAACTCTAATGTGTTATAGGATATTACTCTGATCTTTTTTACCTGTGCAATCCGACATGTCATCATATGACCCTCTTTACTCCATGCTTGAACGCCAGCAGGCTCGCCAATGAAACCCAGAAACAGAAACAAGATCGCGCAACCCAGTAATCTAAATCTCCTCATTTTTTCCCTTTTTTGTTCCGATGATGTTTGTGTTTGTTTTTGGGTATGTTAGTTCAATATATATACATGAAAAGAAAAAGAAAATGATTCTCATTGTGTGCAAGCTAAGTAGTAGACCGGTTCTCCCCATGTTAAGCAGCATGTCATCACAAGCAAGCAACGTAGGACGGCATATTCTAGAAAATTAGCGGAATCCCAGGAATTAGTTGCATAAGAATAACGTCATGATTATCACATGAAATGGAGTAGTTAAATTCGGCAGCCACTTCAATTCTTGACGCAAGGGGAATCTCAATTCTCAAACTGTAATTAACAAGAAACATATATACTGGGAACAGATCAGATCAGCTATGACGACAACTATGCTATGTTTTGTAAAGGCTTCATCTTCATCTTCATCTTCATCCCTTTCCCTTTCAAGTTTCATCTTTATCTCTTCCAGATGCACAACTCGCCACGAAACCATGTAACCGCCCTTGCTAAAACCAGATACATATACATCAGGTAGATTACACCATTTGTAGATCGAGATAATGCAAAAAACACAAAAGGATACATACATTGGCTTATCCATCTTAGCTATCCTTACGTTACCCTATTTTGAAGTTAACATGTCTTGCAATACAGGTATGAAGAAGATCCAGGGGGCTCAGGCACAGACAGTGTGTGCCTCGGTTACTTTAAGAGAAAGCAATTTGAACTAATCTCGAAGCTAAAATGCACATATCAACTAGAGAGTTATCCCAACTCACATTACGAAATATCTGATTGAAACATTGTCTCTGTGCCCCACTTGTGACTGCTTTCTGTTTACAGAAAGTTCAGAGACACAGCTTCACAGATCGCTTTGCACCTGTTATAGAACGAGTGTAATAAGGAAGGAGTGAGTTAAAGTTCATTTAGTCATTCACTGAGATAATATCTAAACAAAAGGAACACAATTACTACCTCACTGCTGCACTTTTGAACCTTCGTATGAGAACAGCTGCATTGCATTTGAAAAGCTTAAATCAGCGAGTTTTTCCTCGCTCATATCAAGTAAAGATGCTACGTAGTGAAGAACATGGTGAATGTTAGCTGGATGGTTTAGGGTTTCTTTTGGCATTGACGAAGAAGGCAAAGTTTTGGCAGAATTATCATTATCAGGAATTGGAATTTGTCCTTCACCGTTACTTTCTTTAGAAGCAGAGGTTTCCTCTTCTATCAAAAACAAAGTATCTGGATTGTTTAATTTTGGAAAAGCATCGGGTGCATCTGTCTCCAACAAAATCCTTTCGATAGGAATTGAACGTAACATCTTCTTTGCCTTGCTTTCTTTCAAAGACATCAGAAACCCAGAGAGCGAGAAGTAAGCACCAAGCTTAGCAAATTCAGGAACCATTTCAGCAGAGCCAAGGAAAGAATGAAGGATAACTCCAGAAGGGAACGGACCCATAGATTTCAGTATCTCAAGAAGATCCCCATAAGCTCGGACACAATGAATAGACGCGGGTCTTTTCAACTCTTTGGCAAGCTGAAGTTGTTGGCGGAAGACTTCAACCTGATCAGCAAAATCAATCTTCTTTCCCATTGAACCTTTATCCAAACCAATCTCACCAACTGCAGCTTCAGGTGTAGCCTCAAAGTATTCCTTCAATGTTTTCAACCAATTAGGTGTCCTCTCAGCAATGTACCAGGGATGGATCCCGAAATTTGGAACAACACAAGGATAGCTGTTGCTCATCTCCTTGACTATGTGCCAATCCTTCTCACACACACCATTCACCGCAAAATGAACCACTCCTGTATCAAGGGTTGTCCTAATTAATCGCGGGACCATATTAAAGATCCGTGGGTCTTGAAGATGACAGTGAGCATCAAAAAGTTTCATTTCTGGCCTAAATCAACTGCTGTCACACTCTTCTTTGTCTTTATTTTCCAGCAGCCTTCTGTATCTTAAAATGCACACTTTTGCAAATCCACTCCTGTAGTGTAACAGCTGCAGCACTGAAGAGAATAATACAAATTAATGAAACCCTGTGCAGAAGTCCAACAAGTAATAAGAGATAGCATTAGTCGTATCACTCTATCAGGCAACAATAACATAGAAAAGATGCATGCAGGGGCAACCCCAGCCAAATTGATCAAGCAGTTGACTTAGTAACTACAAGGTTACAAGGTCGACTTCCAACAAGAGTAGCTTATTAGCCTTCTCGGTTTAAGACAGTTAGCTATGGGCAATCTAGGGTGGTTTACATCCTTGTGGTCCTTTCTCAATTAGGGTCACAAGGGAGATTTACCCCGTATACATCCTCGAGGGTTTCCCTAATCACTCAAAATAAAAAGACTCAGACAAGAAGGGCAGATGATTACACTACAAGACACAGTAAAAGCCAGATGATTAGCATTGCAGCCATTGCTACTGCCTCAAAATTCTAATTCTGACTATATGAGTAATAAACTAATAATACACACAAATTCCATTAAACAGCAGCCACCAGGATAATAACAGAAGAATCCACAAGGAATAAGGACATTACATGCTTGAGAAATTCAGGGCTCAAGAAATCTCCTTAGCCTCCTTACATAACAGGGAAGGCAAAATTTCAAGCCCCCATGGTGCCTCAAAGAACAAAGATCATTTTGCAAAGTCAGACAGCACAACCCACTATTATCCAACTAGCTCAGAAAAATCTTATCACTTATATAGTCTCTTCTTTCTTTGCAATTACATGTTTATTCAAGTCTTCAGTCATTTTCAATCACTAAAATGATCAAAGAAGGTATTTTTATCGCACCAGAAGCTCTCAATTTTTCCAATTGCATTCCCATCACTCCAAAAACAAGAAGAATAGGAAGACGGGTATTTAAATACTGAAGCAATACATAATAATAAAATAAAAATAAACAAGTTGGAGAATTGGCGATAAATATATACAGCATTTTACCTTATCTATGGAACTTAAAGGATTAAAGCCTCGAGCTATCATCAACACCACGGTGCAGTAAGCAGGCGGAATACGGCGAGTAAGTGAAGGCCAATGAGGAAGAAACGACAGCGTTTCTCTGGCCCGTATGTCGTTGGGCTGGATCAACCAATCTTTATCTGAGTAGCCCAATTTACACAGCCCATTCCAATTTTTTTCACCTAGCAAATCGAATTTTTTTTCTTTTTGATATATTAAAATAGTTATCTCAATAATTTAAATAAAAGATGGTTATAAATGAAATGACGTGGTCTCTTTCAATTTAATTAGAGTATCGAGTTCAAATTATGAGAAGTACGAGCACAACTACGTTTCCATACAATTTCATGATTTTTTTTTTTTGAATACAACTGACCCTATTACATTGTAGTATCTGTTCATCTATACTTTGCTCAACCTGTTGAAGCACAAAGAGTCAATTTCGAGATCTCCACCACTGAGACTCAAACTCATGACCTCCCATCTAAGGGTGGCCACTACATGCCAATTGAGCACAAGGTGCTTGGCTACAATTTCATGATTTGGTTGGAGGGAATTGCAATTCATAAAGTCCGTTGAATGCATAATTGTGGGGATTTGTGGCTCTTTGGTAATATTGAATTTTGAGGGCAACAATGGTTTTCATACTACACTTTTATTCATATTCTCAATTAATACCAATTGAATTGAGTCTAAGATCGATCAATGTTATATATATTACAAACTCTTTCGTTTTGCATGCTTGGCTATAGAGGATTATAGCCAATCCAGTTTAGTCTCGAATTGGGTACCCTATTAGATCAGGAATCTTCTAACACATATGCCAACCTGTTTCTATGGGAATCCATAAAATTTGGCAATGTAGTATTCTTGATAGGGTAGAATTAGGAAAGGGTGAAAGCAGTTATATATACATTCCAAATCAGACGATCAATCATCAAATCGCGCGGCATAAAACCTAGCTCTATATATCGTTCAATTGTTCTAGAGTACAGTACAGGCGGCCATGGCTTCATCTGAGCAAAACAACAAGCCCCTTCTGATGCTAATGAGCTCCGACGGCGAGCAATTTACGGAGGAGAAATCCGTGGTGGTGCAATTTTGCCGCAATATCAAAACCACGGTGGACAGCGGCGCCGCCGCCGGAATCTTCGTCCCCAAAGTGGACGCCGAGAATATGGCGTTGGTTCTGGAATACTGCAAAGAGCACTTCGAGAAGGACTCTTCTGAAGATCCCGACGTGCAGGAGGGGTTAAAGCGGTTCGATGCTGAGTTCGTGAAGGTGGATTTGCTGCCTCTCTGTCGCCTCCTCCTGGCCGCCTATTTTCTCGGCGTCAATAAGCTGTTAGCGGTTGCCTGCGAGGAGTTTTCCGGCCGGGTCAATGACCGGTGCCCGCCCGAAATCCGAGAGATCCTTGACACCCTATATGCTCATGCCCTTCAAGATGATCACAGGATGCATGAGACTCCTTCATTTCAAAGTGCAATAGGTGGACATCTAGTCTCTTCCACATATATATTATAGTGATAGTTTTTTCTTAGTTTTGGAACCACAATTTAACTAGTAAATTAATTAATTGAAATTTGTTAGTAGATTGTATTTAGGAGAAGAAGAATTCATTAAAATTTGTTTTACTAGTAGTCTTTTAATTAACATATTATATTGATATGATATTTCGTTTATGTCACATGCCGCTCAACCAATTAATTAATATAATCCAAAGTTTGTTTTACTAATAGCTCCAATTGGAGTACATTTGGGGCCGACGATAAGTTGGTTTGATACTCACAAAATTTTAATTTGATCAATATGAACTGTTTATTGATTTTTTAGTTTGAACAAGTCAGCAATGAACAATTAAGTTCAACAAAAAGAGATGTTTTAGTTTGAGCAAATCAGCAATAAGCCTGTTGCAAAAATCCCCGCCTAGGCGCTCCTAGACCGAGACGAATTGCTCCCTAGGCGTCTGCCTAGGTGGCTGGCCGCCTAGCGCCTAACTCGGCCGACTTGGCCGAGTTGGCGGCCGACTAGGCCGAATTTGGCCGAGTTAACTTGTCCAACTCAACAGAGTTAGCCTAGTTAACTCGAGCGAGTCATCATTGTTAATTTTATTATTATATTTATATATATTTAAATTTATTTATTTATATAAGAGAAATAAGAGATATATATATGATATATATAATATAATATATCACATACACCCACACACATGAATTAAGTTTTTGTTTTTATAGGTCGCCGCATAGGTACCGCCTAGACCGCTTAGGCGCTAGTCTACCGCCCGACTAGCGCCTAGCGCCTATTGCAACCATGGGCCAATAAGCAATTTATGTTGACAAAAAAGAAACTTTTGCGTTTGAATCTTCAATGGGGGTGTGAGTACTCTAATGTCCATCAATTATTCATGTTCGAATCTTCAATAAGGGACAATCTCTTGCATCATTGAAACATATCCAACAATTTATTTTATTTCACAATTTTCAGGGCCCCCAAGGCCTCAAGTTTACAATTTAAACCTTAAAAAAATTAATTTGAAATTCAAATGTATATTGTAGTGATAATTTTATCTTGCAAACAAAAGTAATTTGGTATCCTTAATTACATTAGTTTAATTAATAGATAACACGTTCAAGGCAGTTTATAAAGTTTCCTTAGGCAGGCCATTTGGAACAGGCAAGGGACAATTATTATAATGTCAAACTGATGTTGTCATATTCCATGTTTCATATACTATAGTTATATCGGCATATCTAAGTCCACTCATAAGAATCATTACGAATCCCTACCAATTATTAAGTCATACTAAATTACCATCACCAAAATCAACCCTAATTTTTACTCTTAAGCATATTAGTTTTTTTTTTTTTTTTGAGAAAAGCATATTAGTTAACTATTGTATTATTTGACTTTATTTTTACAAATATTATAATAAATTTGTTATATTTACTTACTATTCTCACTTCGAAATTATTAATGATTGTGCAAGTTGCATTATTTTATTATACATATATAATGTATACACTTGAGCTTTATTCTGCTAGCTAAGCTTCCTAAATCCCAGCAACACATCAACTTTAAAAAAATAAAAAATAAAAACGGCCATTTTGGACAAGTTGGATGCATGAAGTATGCTTTCTTTTCTTTGTTGAGATGCTTGTATTACTTAGTATAGTCTTGGAATAAATGAATTCTTTATAATTTTAAATCTCATTAAACACATATTTACTTTTTTATTTAAGCGTAATTGAAATTTTCACATTTTTTCACCATCTAATAATAATAAAACTTAATAAATTTATTCTATTGAATACATATTTACTTTTTTTATTTAAGGCGTTGTTAAAACTTTCACATCTTTTCACCATTCAATAATAACTAAATTTATTCTATAGTCTTGAAATTGATCAGATCTTTAAAAATTTTAATGTTTTTAAACTATGTGACAATTCCACTTTAAATCTAAAATTTTGTTAAGATCATTCTGTCAAATTTTAATTTATTTTTATTTGTATCCTGTAAAGAAAGAAACATCCATTATTTATTATACCAATACTCCCAATACAAACAAAATGATTAAAATAAAGTTTTTATTATTAAAATAGAAACTTTTTAAATTAAAAACTATATATTTATTTAAAAAAAAAAAAAAGGAAAAGAAAAAAGTAGGCGCCTTATAACTAGGTAGATAGAAGGAAGCCTCCAAAAACAAACGGAGAAAAGATGGGATTTTGAAAAGTGGTTTCCTTTTCAATTTTGGAGTCTGACTCTCTCTTTCACAACTCCCTCCCGCAACTCGCACCATTCTTTCTTTCTTCCAACTTCTAAGAACTTCTCATATTCTTTCCTTTCCTTTCGATCTCCTCTCCTTCTCTATTTCTTTTCTTTTTCGTTAAAGATTCTTCTATATAAATATATATACACACACAGATACACAGAGTTAGTGCCTTTGGGCTTAAACCATGAACGGCAAGGCTAGTGTTTCCAGAGAGCTCAATGCAAAACACACCAAGGTCTGGCTACTCTTTTATTTTTTGCTTTTTTTTTTTGTTTTGGCTAAATACAGGGTGTTCTTCAAAACTCAATCTTTTTTGGGTTTTCCCCATAATTTTGCTTCTATAATTTGGTGTAAGC
>CM008336.1:7544474-7555929 GCA_002525835.2 Ipomoea batatas
TTTTTTTTTTTTGTTTTTTTTTTTTTTTTTTTTTTTTTTTTTTTTTTTTTTTTTGATGCCCACCTTTGTTTCATATCATTACCTTTCCTTCAATCGATCATCCAATTTTTGAAGCTCTGTGAAATTAGGGACAGTAATTATACTTAAGAGGATTTTATAAATTTTAATTCCAGAGGGAAAAAAATCTGATCTTTTTTGGATGTGTTCACACTTCACAGTTCTAATATTAATCCAATTTCTGGGATTTTGGATTCAAGTATGTTGAGAAAATACTGCCTAAAAAAAGGTTCCTCACTTCTTCCAAACTTTATATCTTCCTCAGGTCTGACAGGTGCTAAAGTTATTTAGTCCCAGGTAGAAATGTAGAATATTTATGTTCCCCACCTATATTTTACCTAACATTTGGACATCTGTAATAAACTTGTCTTAAGTATTTGGTTTCTTCTGCTTGGTAGGCTAACCTTCCTGGTTTAGATATTTAAAATATGCAACATTGGGGGCATCTAGTTATATAATGCTTTAGCTGCACTACAAAAGAGAAAATAAATTAATCTATGGCTTTTGTTGCCCTTTGGTGTTCTATAGCTAATACTTTGTGCTGTTTTAATAATTATTGGTGTTTGGTAGTTGGCCCGCATTTCAAGTTGTGTCTCATGTTGAAATTTTATAGTGAGGCCATGGATATTCTTTGGTTAGCACCAGCTGTATACATTGGGGTGTAGAATGGAGACACTTTGATTTGTTTTACACTAATAGTGTGCCAAAAGATTGAGGTGTTTCAATCATTCACAAGCAATAATGCAGAAATGCTAGTGAATTAGGGTCAGCTGGTTGTTTTCTTTTGTTTACGGTATATTCCAAATCTTGGTTTTTGATTATGTTTCTAATAAGAGGTTTGCCAGATGGTAGATGGGGTTGTAGTCATTTGTATTGTAGGATTGGTTTTGCTACTATCTGGCATATTAGGAAAAGAAGGGTACAAGGATAAGAGAGGAACTGATATCATTGGTTTCATTTTTTAATAATGTATTTTATGGTTAAGACAGGTAGACTATTTAGGATATGCTTCCAAATGGGAAATTCTTAGTGCCCCACTTTGATAGGAGGGTTAGTAGATGGTTGAATGATTTTTTTTTTTTTTTAAATTTGAGAGAGGCAATTTATTGGGCTTGATGATTGATAGTTTATTGGACTCGGTCTCTTGCAAAAATCATACTCCATATATTTTTACCAGTTTTCAAAAAGATTTATTTGGAGATCTAATACTATTTCCACTTCTTAGTATCCTTTTGCAGAAATTATGTGCGTGGGGGGTGGGTCATGGGTGGGTTGAAGATACAATTTGAAGGTATATGGGAAAATTTGTTATTATACTGTCAACAAAACCATAGTTATGAAAATAGGAAGCCAGTAAGGCACATTGCATAGATTATGATCGAATGCTTTCTTGTTTGATACTTATCTTAAAGAGGTAGGAGTAATTACCTCACCTTCTAGCTTTAATGGAACTCTATGTTTCATTCTGTTTATGTTTGATTGCACATAGTAAAAAACACTATAATTCTTGTCTCCTTTCCTTTTACAGATACTTGAGGGGCTACTTAAATTGCCAGAGAACAGGGAATGTGCTGATTGCAAGAGCAAGTATGTAATATTAGTATCATAAACTGATTTTCCCCCGTAAACTATCCAACTTAACATAATTACATTTTGTAAGGGGAAAATGTAATTTTGGTCTTCTATAGGGTGCCTGTACTTACAATGTGTATATGATTTAATGCAGAGGTCCAAGATGGGCTAGCGTGAATCTAGGAATCTTCATATGCTTGCAATGTTCTGGTGTTCACCGAGGCCTTGGAGTACATATATCAAAGGTGCCTCCTTTTTTCACGTTGAAAATTTTGTCTGAAATGTCTTAGAATACCGGGATTTTGTGTTAAAATCATGCTGTGTTGTTGTTTTTTCCAGGTGAGATCCGCGACTTTAGATACATGGCTTCCGGAGCAGGTTGCATTTATCAAAAGTAAGCGTGATTGGTTCCTAATTTTGCTAAGCATTCTGAGAAGATGAGACCAATAACTAACATGACTCCCTTTTGCTTTCAGCAATGGGAAACGAGAAATCAAATAGCTATTGGGAAGCTGAACTACCTCCCAAGTACAACAGAGTTGGAATCGAAAATTTTATCCGTGCAAAGTATGACATCGTAGACTAATTGGTACCCACTAAGTTTTTCTTGGTTTAGCCTTCTTGTATGTTCTCTCCCTGGATAGATAACTATTTTGCCGGTTTGTGCATAACATCAAATGAATTTGTTAGGTATGTGGAGAAAAGATGGATTTCAAGAGATGGGAATAGAAAAATCTCTACACCAGACAGAGAAGAGCAATCAAACAAGCTCGATCCTGGGACTAGAAAACGAGTTGGATATGCAAGAGAGTGCAATCGATTCCCTGAAGAGAGGGAAAACCAAAAGCTGCCCAATTCAGATACAACTGCAGTCCTTCGAAAGAGCACAAGCAGTCCTGGATCGTCTATATTTGCAAAGAAGGTTAATAGTTTAAACTTTAAACCATTCCTCATCTTAAATAATTTTTTTTCTCGTTCATAGGGTTCAGTATATAGTTTTGTTCTTTCACGATCACGATCCTGCTGATTTTCCACATTCTGTATTCTATTGCGTTAATCTGTGGTGTAGGCTTCTCTTGATGTTTTAACTTACCCAACAGGTTAGCATGGATACCATCCCAGTTGTCACAAATTCAAAACCAGCCAACCTAGATGTTGAAAAGGAAAAGCCAAGAACTGAAGCCTTTCAAGTTACTTCAGGCGAAAAGTCAAATTCGACTTCATTTGATTCTGAAAGGGCAACTCCGAGCCCCAGTGTCCCTGATACATCAACCCCTGATCCCAAACCGGAAGTGATTGAAAATTCAAAACCAGCCTCCTCTGAGGTCGAAAAGCCAAAACCAAGAGACGATGGCCAACCTGTTTCCTCAGTACCTAAAGTTGATTACGCTACTCAACTCTTTAACATGCTCTTCACGGAGGAGGCTAAAGAAAACGACAGCAAATTGACTACTCCTGCTGTGGGATCTCAATGTATGCCGGCCCTTTCAAAGCAATCTGAAGAGCCTAAAGAAGATTACAAAAAACCGTGTGCTCCACCTTTGGAATCTAACTGTACGTTAGTCCTTTCAAAGCCAGTTGGCTCTAGACAAGCACAAAAATTTTACTGAGTTTTGAAATCTTGGCCAATTTAACGCTAACTTAATTTCCTAAATGTTCAGGTGCAAGAGCGAAACCAGTTGAACAGCAGAATGTTTCCTCCACCGTCACAAAAAGCAAAAACAAATTTGATCCTGGGATCGAAGAACTGATGAAAGATTTCAATTGGAATACCCAACCTGTAAGACCTCTTAATCCAAGGGGATTGATTAATGATTAGCCCTAGAGTTTTGAGTACATAACTCGTGTGAGCTAATCACCTATATAATCAGAAGAACAAAGCTGCATAGGATTTTTAATTTCCATTATTGATTCTTTGTGAAATTTCCCCCCTTACATTGCCTCATTTATGCAGGCTAAGATTACGGTGTCACCCTCTATCCATCACCAACAACTCGAGATGCAGGCTCAGCCGCCTCGTCCTTTGGCTGCTGGAAGCACGCCTTATGCTGCTCCGCAAATCCCATATCCACACGCTCCCTATGGTAACCATTTATCTTCTCAGAGCTGGCAAAGCAACGAGGGTCCAGTCCACGGAACAATGTTTAAACAGGTTGGGCTCTGGATGAAATTCAACCCTTATTGGCTTCTCGCTTTCCTTTCCCCCCTTCCCCTCCCTCAAAACCATCCATCAAAGTCCTTATCTCGTGACTTTTGTTTCAGGTTGGAACTGTTCAACCTTCACCTGTTGCTGTTTCTTTGGTTCCTTATCCATATTCCAGGTACCCCTCACTAGATATTCAAAAAGTCTATAGTCCCAATCTAGCAAAACATTCATAGAATCAAGAAATGAATCAAGAAATATATTGTTTCAGTGGCAGCCTCAGCTAAGTTAGTCAAATTGTCGATTTGGTAACTATAAGGTTACAAGTTTGACTCCCGGCCAGCATGAGCTGCCTTTTTATAGTTTGAGCCAATCAGCTACTAACAATGTAGGCCGGTTTACCTCTCTGTGGTCCTTTGTCGACTCGAGTCACAAGGCTGGGTTTATCCAATGTAAACTCTCAAGTAGTGATTTCAGGTTTCTCTAGTCACTTATTTTGTAAATATCATATTGCAGCATGTATACAGCAATGCAAGTAGCCCCAGTTCATGGAATGACAGCTGCCGGAATAAGTAGGCCGCCGTCATCTCTGCCACCAATCTCAGTCGCTGCATCACAGTCGGCAGTAAACCGGGATTTCTCACGCATGCCAGGAACACTTACAAGGCGATGAAAGTTACTACTATAAATTTATTCCACAAGATTGTAAATTTATTTCAGGCATTGCATGTAACACAAACCTTTTCCCGAAATTTAGAATACATAATTTTTTTTCCAAAACATACCATAAATTATTAGAAAATTTCCACAAGAATTTCAAAGACAGATTGAGCACGGAGAACCCTAATTAAGTTGGTTAGTTGCTGGCTTGTTAACAGATTTTTCTCATTATTTACTAAAAAAAAAAAAACAAATTGACCACCGGCAAAGACCCAAGATTCAATGATACAATTCCGTGTTTCAAGTAACGTAAGACTACTAAGATTAATGTTCAGTTACAGTTAGACGAAAGCAGATGAAATTTTCCAGGAATTTCACTATATACACACCGGAATCCAGATGGAGAGTTGCTATCACTGTTGTGAAAGCGATGACTTTTCAGAAACTGCCAAATTTGCATTCATTATGAAAACGACAAGTATGAGAAGGTACTAGGAATTACCCAAGTAGAAATTTTATGTTTTGGTGATAAAGTTTTCTTTTTTTATTGAGACCAATAATTAGGGGAAGAATGCTGATTAAGAATTTGAGTCAAGTATTAAGGAATTTTCGTGATTAGGAATGAATTAGGTTTGGACTTTCTTTAAAAAATCATTAATCATTGGTAAGTTTAACTAATTTTAATAACACGTAAAATTTGTTTTCCTATATTTCATGATTGACGTATCCTACTATAGGATACTTCAATTCGTGATATGATTACTATTTCGAAAATCAATGGACTTTTACTTGTTTGACCACTTTTTTCCTAATTTATGGTAAAGTGACAATGATATAATCAGTCATTAGGAGTGGACAAAGGCCAAACGTGTGAAGATCCAATTGTGAACACCCACTTGAGGGAGTATCAAAACGTGTGAAGACTCAATTGCAAACCTCCAAAATTTGTTGCCAACATACACGTGGTAAATCATACCTTTTTTAGTCCTTGGCAGGATTCAAACTTTGTACTTGCGGCTTGTTAACAACGCAAAGTTTATAAACTTATTTTGAGTTGGTTGACCAATTGAGTTGTGCAACATGAGTGTCAAGAGAAAATATATATTTTTAAAACTACTCTAATCATTTCCAATTATTTTAATTACTATTAATCAATAACTAATTAAGTAATTAATATAATATTTCTTAGGTATTACGAGTAATAATTATTAAAAAACTTCAACCAATGACAATGATGCAAGGTGCCACAAACTGGTATGCTGATGCGTACCAACTACCAATAAATAAATAAATAGTCATACGGATAATACTATTGGTAATAATTTAAGGAATCAAAAGATTCAATCTTTATAATTAAAAATTTACTATTAAAAAATGTAATATTTGTTGGGAGTATGGGCTCGAGATGACCGATAGGTGTGGTTTGGAGAAGAGGCAATTATTGTTTGCCTAGATGAATCATATACTGTGAGTGAAATCGTACACTAGGAAATTAAGAATACTGTCTATAAATTCAAGTGAAGATAATAAAAAAAGACTCTTTTATTATTTTTTGTCTCACGCTACGAACCAATGCGCACACCTTATTATTCTAATCGATAAAAAATTATAAGGAAGTAAACTAATCGGATTGCTCTTAGTTGATTGGTTCTCAAAATCTTGACCAACTAAGGACAACAAAGAAATAAATCAATCTAAGTTGTCACAAAAAAAAATACTAATAGACAATTCTTATGACAATCGATTTTAAACCTTATGATTACCAAACTAACTGCTCGACTAATTTAGTTGAGATTTACCTGTACTTAATAACATACATTAAAAACTAGTATTTCATTTCCTGTGGGACAAAAGTTTCAATCCAAACAACTTTTTTTTTTTTTTATAACAATCCAAACAACTTTTTAGTGACCTAATTTTTAAATTTTCACTTTCCAATAGTCTTCTCTCATGCCAGTCAGTCCCTGTTCGTTGGGACAATTTTTTTGCTTGAAAATCCGTGGGTGGTTGGGAAGAAGATGGAATGGTCGGCAGAGGTGGTGCCCCACCACAAAGAGGCGCGTGTGAGTACCTCAGCCGTCAGCGTACCACCGCAGCCTTAGGTCCCGGCATCGCAATCATGCGGCAGCGCCTCCGTTACTAACGGTCAGCTCACCCACTTCACCAACTGTACATTCAACCCCATTGACCGCAATAAAACCATTCATTCTTTCACACTATCCCGTTACGTACACGTGTTCATGCACACACAGCAAATACGGCTGAAATGACATTTTGCCTAATATGACGAAATCTGATGCGAATATTGCGTTTTAAATTTTAATTAACGTATTTATAACACAATAATATAATTTGTAACAAATCTATTAATATATCTTTGATCTACGAGAAAGAGCACCGTCATTACTCAAATATACAATATAAATGAATCTGATCCTAGTCAATAAAAGGTTATAATAAAGATATGAAGTAAATCATATTAGGTTGTTAATAACTAACAGGTTCAAATCAAGAAGACACTATTATAATAATATGGAAAGTTAATAATCAATTAATCATAACGGGTTTCATACTTACGTTAGTGATATGAGGTTATTGCATTATATTTTTTTAATTAAAAAATAAAACTGAGAATGAAAATCATAAATGGAGTAACTGTTTCAGTGCCTAACAAACTAGCATGCATTATTAAAATATTAAGGTAATTATTACACTTCTTGTTTATCCCATACTAGTGGGCCATCTGCTCGGATTGAGCCAATGATATCATGTCCGTCATCGGACGGCTAGGATGTTATCTTTGCCTGCAAACCGCGTCTAGCCGTCCACTATTCTCATTAACTTCGTCTCTCTATATATATCATCCTCCATGCCTGAGCTCCAAGCTTTCATCCGCAGTCCGCACCACTTCCATACAGATCACAGAATTCGATCTCTTTCCAAAACCTCACCGCATCGCTGCAAATGGCTCTGTCGGCTGGCACTGTGATTCTCTCGATGAAAACTCTGTTAATTTTTGCAGGCACAGTGTCTCTGTTGATGGCAATGAGGTCTGTTATTCCGTTGCTCCTCTTTGATTTCCGGATGATTTGGGGCGTGTTCATGGCGTGGCTCAGGCCTCCTTACCTTTACTTCGTCATCAACGGAATCATCCTCGCCATTGTATTCGCCTCTCGTTTCCAGCACGAACGCCTCGAGAAGCAGCTGTCCGGTCAGTTACAGCCGTTGATTACTGTCAGGACGCCCCCGCCGGCCGAGTTGGTTGCGTTTGCTCAGCCAGAGTACAAATCCGTGGTGGAAGAGTCGTTTAGGGCGGCGTTCGGAGACGAACCGCCCGAGGAGCTGGATTTGAAGCCAGTGGTGGTTAACAGTTATATGGAGGGTTTGAATGAAGAGAAATTAGCTGAAGATGATGCGATTTCTGAGGAGGTTAAGGAAGTGCTGAATCCTGCCATGGATCCGTCGCCGGAGCCTGAAACCGAACTGCTTCCGTCACTTGCGGCGGAAAAACCGCTTGTTTCGACACGTTTCGCTCACCGTAAACCGTCCGTGAGAGCAAGTCCAGAAGGTATGCAATCTACGTACACACTTATTACGTACTCCGCCGTATTAAAAATACCAAAAAAATCAGCTTAGACCGCCGTTTGGACGGCGTCGGCCTTATCGGAGTTCTACACAATGTGTCGATAATGGCGTCACCTTAAAATCTCGTTAACGTCATCAATACGTCATTCTGATTTGTGATCGGATCCTAATGGAGATCTCAATAACTAACTGTATTTTTCTTCGCGCAGGTGCAAGAGGTTTGAGGGTGTCGAGGCCGAAGAAGCAGGAGACACTGGAGACTACATGGAGAATGATTACAGAAGGCCGCCACGTGCCGCTCACGAGGCACCTCAGGAAATCCGATACCCTTGAGAACCAGAGCCGCCACATAAGCGCCGAGGATGGCGTCGTGAACCCGACTCAGCCGCCCCGCAACGGGGAGTCACCGAAAGCGGCGCCGACGCATTCGTCTCGCAGCGCGTGGATCATGCGGAAAGAGCCGTCTCTGAGTCAGGACGAGTTGAACCGGCGAGTGGAAGCGTTCATAAAGAAATTCAACGAGGAAATGAGGATACAGAGACAACAGTCGTTACAGCAGTACATGGAGATGATCAACCGTGGAGCCAACTAGTAAATTACATTAGCTTTCTTCTTTCAAATTTCAATATCTCAGCAAAAAGAAATGATTCTTTTCAAAAAAAAATGACTTCTTTTTACCTTAAAAAACAAAGGATAAGTATAAAAAAAAAAAAAAGCTTTATTTTTTATTTTTTATTTTGGTTTTGTATATCTTGAAAGTATATTAGATTATATATGTAAATGAACATATATAGTTTATTGTAATTTATTTATTTACATTGTTTCAAGTAGTGGTTAATTATTCACCAAACTCTCATTTAATCCAATAATACTCCATAAGTGATCATATCAACTCTAAGGCATTGGATCAATAACCTGCTTGAGCGAGTAATACTAAGATGACGTTTTTAACGGTCCATGTTAATTTCTTAATCCAATCTATGAATAGGGGATTCAAAGAACGTGTGTGTGAAACGAGTAGTGGTCTTGGGAGCTGCAAAGGAGTCGGTGCAGTTTTTTTTGTAGCCTACAAATTGTTGGTCTACTTGGAGTCAAAATTTTCGGCATTATGGCTGTCTCTCTTGGAAAAGTCTCAATGCAATGCCCATTTCGATTTTATTATTATTTTCATGTTTTTTTTTTTTTGTGGGTTCTAAGAAATAGAAATGTAGCATCGCTTATCTGTTTACTGTTTAAGCAGGACCATTCTGGATTAATCGTAAAGCTCACTGACTCCATCCTTTTAAGGCTACCTGGCCTATAGTGACAGACTGACAGGTTGCTACTTGATTTTTCCTTGGGCACATCAGATGAATGGATGTTTGTGATGCATGAGATGCATCTTCAAACGTTTAAAAAAATATGTTTTAAATTTTTAAAATGTTAATTTAAGTTTTTTTTATATGGTTAAGAAATTGGGAAATCAACATTCTTTATAGATACTCATAATATTTATTCACACTTGAAACACTTGAAAGACTGAGAATATGTCAAGTTTAAAATATATTTATTCCCTAATATTTATGTGGTCCAATTAAAATGGTTTATATTTTCCATCCCCTTCATACACAGCATAAGCGTAGATGTTTCTAGTGTGTATAAAGAACGTGTTTTTCCTTGTTAAATCATGCTCTGTACGTCCTGGACTATGAGTGCACCTAACATTAAAGAATATATTGACTGAATAGTGAACGGTTTTCCGCATATATTCTACACATCAAGGACACTTTAACCAGACTTCATATCCCGTTGTACTGTTGTAGGTTTATAGCTAGACATGCCATAAAAAGAAAGAGCAGAAGAACCTAAGAAAAGGGCACAACCAACTTCATTAAGTTTCGAAATCATTACATGACATCATTCCTACTTCATTTTATGTACATGTCTAAAAATGGATGATGCTGAATTAGAAGAATTTACAATAAAATTAACTTTTGCTGCAGTTGCAGAAAGGTGCCCAGTTTCTTAGACCATAGTTTCACCTATAATAGAACCAGCTTCCTACTTTTCAGCTTGTACCACAGAGGAAACATTGTCAATAGATAATGCCATATGTCGGTCGGCGTCTGATGTTTTTTGATGACTTCCATCAGAACCACAGTTATTCAAATTTACGCGCTCCTGTACCTCATGTCCAACTGGATTTCCATTAGCATATGAACTTGGCAACCCGCGCTGCCAGATAAATCTCTCGGCGGCGTCTTGGAGGAAACGCATCACGCCGCCAGAGTCACACCTGGGTGATAAGTCCTCTCGCTCGGGCTTCATATTCAGGTCTATTTCACCTTTGATTGGCGAAGGGGAAGATTTCTTCTCAATGATGTCGTTGGTGTTGTCATCGAGACAACTCTCGCTGTTGGGCTCTTCATGCGTTGGACTAATTGCTCCCGCATCGCTACATGGTGAATTCACGTTAGCTGCAGCTTCTGCTTCTTTTTCCGACAGCTTTTTCCCCTTTTTCATCATCAGGGTTTTGAAACGGCGCTTCACTGATTTGCAGACGTTACAATCGCACTGTTGCTTGTGTTTGGGACCTTTTCCACTCGGGGGCTGAATGCAGACAATGCAAGTACAGCCAGGTCTATGTCGGGGGTGTTTCGTAGTGGCCTGAGATGACGATGCCAAAACACCCTCTCCCTCTTCTTGGATCGCAAGGTTAGCAAGGGCATCAAGCCCTTCGATGGTATCGGGTGAGTTCATATCCTGCTTAGAAGCCTTCATTTTCTTAGGAGCTGCACAAAAATCATATAATTTATTTGCAACTATGATATAGCCGGGGAACAGCTGGATAATTGTTCAACAGGAGTGCAGGTATAAGAGACCAACAAAAGTAGCTAGAAAGCTTTCTGAATTCCTTGGGGTCAAATAATTCAAGAACTGCAATGGAAGGAAGGAGATGGGAAAATATTTGTACCTTTACCAATGGTTGGTACCAAGTCTGCAAGGCATTGTACAGTTAACTCCTCCACTGCCGAGCACACAGATCTAATAAAAGAAAGAAACACTTCACAAACAGAAAACACAGGATTTCATATGATAGAAATGAGAAATCATCTCCAATATCAGTTGAAGAATGTTGCACTGATTAGGTTCAGACACTAAGGATTACGGGAAAATCCCAAGGAGGCAAAAAGAATTCAGATTTAAGGATATCATTAATCTTTGAGATACCTGTCTGGGTCCCATAAGTTCTCAGAACAGGTCCATCTGCCTGGAAGAAGAGCATCATCAGGGATCTTGCGCCATTTGAAGCAATCTTCACATTGAACCCACTGGATTTTCTCACTGAAACAGAATAATAAAGAATCAAAAGTCAATTGGTGCATTGTAAAATTGTTAAAAGCCAGTCAAAATGCATAAGCGCTTACCCCAAACTGCCCGTGGAGGGAATAGTAGGCC
>CM008336.1:7701447-7711969 GCA_002525835.2 Ipomoea batatas
GATGGTAGAAAGATGTTTGATAAATTAGCTATTAGTTCATAACTGTTTGATATAATTTGTTTTTCTAAAAACAACTAATTTAAAAGGTTGTTTTGAGTATCTTTTTGAATTTTAACATTTTTAGAGTTAAAAAAAAAGTTAATTAACCAAACATAAATATTAATTTTTTAACCAAGTCAAATAACAAATAATCTCAAAATTGACTAATAGACTAATTATTTTACCAAACAAGGCCATATACTCCCAATCGGAGAGGCCTATTAATGTTCTTAATTTCAACCGGGTCAGCCATGGACAACCTAAACTCATTTACTACCGATTATCTCCTTATGTTCCTATATTGATTAGGATGATAATATTGGATTTTTGCAACGCACACCCTCAGATAATGACGGTATGTTTCCCTCGTCACCCAAAATCTATAGAGAAATGAAAATATTACTTGGGAGCTCCCATGGATCGAATTTGTAAAGATCAACTTCGGCAATTATGGTGACGGGCAACGGGAGGGAAGCCGTCTTTTTCTTGAGGTAGTGGACGACGAGCTCCTCGTCGGTGGGGTGGAACCGGAAGCCCGGCGGCAGCCGTGGGTGGCCGGAATCGGATCTTGAATCGGCGGTGCTCTCCATAATTATATTGTGCTATAATTGCCTAATTTTGGTTGCTGGGCATCTAAAACTGCGAACAAATATATTTGTAGGGTACAACGTATGACTGTATTGATGGTCGGGGTACCGAACGGTCACCACTGGTTGCGCGACACGCGTTGGTTGATGACTGCGTTGGTTTTGACACGTCAGAGGTGTGGCTGTGGGGACCACTCCTACGTAGGACAGAAACAAAATACAGCTAAACAGCACGCTGTTGATGTCATGCGTTTCCTGTGTAACAGAACAGAAACTCCTTTCCTGTCCAACTCATCAATTCGTTCGAGTTCGGAGTTGCAGATTTCTCCAAATTATATAATGCATTATCAGTTAACAGATTATTTTAATGGTATACGGTAAATAAATGAATTGTGTATAATAATTTAATTACATGTACGTAAGTTAGAAACTTAGAATGATTCATAATATACAATTTAGACCATAGTCCACGATATAACAATAGATAAATTTGTTAATAGTTCATATTGCCAAACTTTGTTGGGGAATATATAGGCCCATAGATGGTGAAATCAGTTGTTATATAATGGACTATGGTCCACACGTCACTGTATGAACCATGGTCTACACAGTATTGTGTGAACCATAGTCTAATACAATGTCTTTAATGTTAGTTTATATAATGAAATTAGTGTGTGTGAAATATGAAAATAATAAAATAAAGCTAATGCAATAACGTATATTGTCAAATGAACCCGAAATGTAACGTTGCTATAATTAGACTAGTATGTGTGAAGTTTGTGTGTGTGTGTGTGTGTTTTTTTTTATGAAAACAAAACAAATATAGAAGCTATCATTATTGGGAATAAAAAAAATTGTAAATACGAGGGGTAAAATTGTCTTGGACTATATACTGAGAGGCCACACCTTCAGTAAGGAAATATGGTTCGTTGTTCTTTTAATATGGAGAACATGGATTCTAATATATTCAAAGTGTGAAGTATTATAACTCTATCTTTGATAATAAGACTAATATAAGAAGAGTCATAGATCTTTATAGATATTGGACAATATTTATAAGTGACAAGCTTTATAATAGATTAATCAATAGAATAGTGATCGATAAGTAATGTATAGTTGGATTTTTTTAATTTTTTTTTTAAATCAGTATATATAGTTGGATTTATTGCATTTTTTGATACATTAATTTAGAAATGGATAATGAGGAGATCATATTACACTCAAACAGGAGATGAGAGGTAAGACGATGAGATGCTCACTCGTCAATGTGCTGGGTGCTTAGAACTAAGAAAAAGGTCGACCCCTTTCTCTAACAACATAACTTATGATTATTTACTTAGCGTACGAGCATTTAGGACAAGTTCGTTCATCAGTTGAAACACGTCTCACAATTTATTTCATTTACCAATCTCTAAAGTATGAGTGGTTAAAAATCCTAAAGTTTGACATTCAAACTTATAACTTATAGTTATTTGTCACTTAAGTTACAAATATGGAATGAAAAAAAAAAAAAAAAAGTAAAACACTGTACGCAATATTATTTATTTGAAGGCAAAAATTTGTGTATGTGAGACCATCTCACGGATCCTTGTTCCGTAAAACGGATCGGGCTAAAATTAAATGTAATACTTATATTGAAAAATATAATATTTATCAATAATAAAGTTACATATATGGAAAAATTTTGATATAAAAGTATTATATTTTTCTTCAAAAGTGTTACATTTAATTTTCTAAGTAACAAACACTTGCCAATTAACATTACTTATAAGGAAAATTGTAATACTTTTGATAAAAATGTAAATTTTTTTTCAAAAGTATTATACTTTTCCTTATAAATAACAAACAATTTATTTCTTATTAGTATTATTATTACATTTTCAGTATAAGCATTACATTTTAATGTTGATTTGTCCCAACTCCCAAGCCATACAAGTATATATGACCCCTTTTCTTGAATTCAATCTCTCACTCTTCTTTTTCTTTTCTTTTCTTTTTCTTTTTTCTTCTGTTTTTTTTTTAAAATAACTTTGACCTACTTAACATAAAATTATTGATAGACGTCACTCACACGTACACTCGAACATAAAGTTCTAAAACAAAAATATATATATATTGTCATCATCTCTGACTAATGGTGAAGAAAAAGTTCTAAAACAAAAAAATATATATATTGTCATCATCTCTGACTAATGGTGAAGAAATTTTATATATAGTGTATGTTGAATTATATGTATGCATGGTGCACTTTCTCAAGAATGTGCACAAATCATTTGAATTACGTGTACGCTTGACTACGGCAATACATGGATTAGATTTTATGTACAAGTTAAATTTTTAACATTTTGGTCACTAAATTGGACATGGGAGACTCTATTCTTTAAAGAATGACGAATAATTCAAAATCAAATGCGCAGTTCAAGACAAAGCTAAGGGGATAAATTCCAAGTGTCAAGACCAGATTGAGAGCCTATGACTATAGCGAGCGCATGGGCTAACATGTTCGCTAATTCCGTGAATATATTAGATTCAACTCAATAAATTTTAAATCCAACTAAGGTTGCTGATTTGATGATCCGTCTAGGAGGGTTGGTCTGAGAAGAAAGGGTCTGGTTGACGGTTCCTAAAGTATGGAGTTAATCGATAATTGTTACAACCATTACAGGTGCCCGCTTCGCTTAGGTGAGAGGTCTCAGGTTCGAACGCTAGTGTGGGGGCATGGACTCTTTGTGTTTCAATAGCTTGAGAAAGTATGTATGAACATATACTACATTGTAATTCCAAGTGAGCTCTCTTTGTGGGGAAGAATTTCGGGAGAACCCGGGTTTGATTCCCACAAGTAACGAATCCCCTTCTGCCAGCTCCCGTGCCTCCCAGAGGGAACGCGGGTGGACTGGACCGTTAAACAGACGGAGAAAGATCAGTGAATTTACCAAAAAAAAAATAGTACTAAAAAAAAAATTATTGACAAATGTCAATTGAATACGTAATCGACAATGCAATAAGGTCTTAATAAATATATATATTTTTTCATTCTGACTAATATAATGGTGAAGAAAGTGTATATATAGTGTTGAATTATATATATGTTTGTATGGTGCACTTTCTCAAGAATGTACAGAAAAGCACAAAGCAACTACATACATTACGTGCATATCTTCCTTCAACTTTTCTTAACCTATTTAGGGACATAGGAATATTCTTACCAAAGCTTCCTCCACCTTCCAATAACTTAATCACTATAATCTTTCTTTTTCAAGCTTCTAAAACTATTCTTTGTACCAAACATGATTTCCGAGAAACTACGTACTAATAGAATTTGCAAACCCCTGATATACACAAACAACGTTTTTTGTCAAAAACATACATGAAAACACGTACAATACACTTATAAAATTAGAGCGTGTGATGCTACCTAACTGCATTATATTCTTCTTCTAATTTTAACTCTTAAGGGGTACGGTGTTTAGTTGGATGGAAAAGTTTTTTCAAGGAAAAAGTTTTTCTAAAGGTTGAGGAAAATGTTATTTGGTTCATTGCATTTGGGAAGTAAAAATGAACTGACATGACTATTTTGTCATTGTGATTCATTCTCACGTTGTTTATTATTATTATTATTATTATTATTATTATTATTATTATGTAGGGGGTATATAAGTCTTAATACTCATTATTTTTTACCATTCCAAATCCAACCAAATAATGAAATCAATATTCCAGTACTTTCTTTTCCACCCATCAAACAATAGAACCAATCTTCCTTTTTGAATACACAGAACCAATCTTCCTAGTAATTGCTCTACGATTTAATTTCACTTTCATTCCACTCAAATATTTTTTTGCAAATCACGCGGGCCCTTAATATTCACATTATTATGTGACAATACTTAATTAGTTTTTTTTTTTTTTAAAGAATTGATCAATTCACAAGTAGTCAAATATTTGGGGGCAACCAACAACCAAGTTTGTTGGACGGTTGGCTTAATAATCACAATGTTTTAAGTTTGACTCTCCATGAAAGTTATTTATTGATCTTCTTGGTTTGAACCGTTTGGTCACTTATGGGCAACGAACCTAAGTAGGTTTACCTTCTTGTGGTCCTTTATTTGACCAACTAAGGTCATAAGGCGTGGTTCACCCAAAACGCACATTTAGATAACCACGGTAGGCTTTTCCAAAAATAAAAGTAGCCAAATATTAAAAAGCGAAAATAGCATTTTTCATAAATTGAATACATTAACACGTACAACTAAAAATGAGCATGGAATTGCAGATTATTACACAAATGTGGTTTACTAAATGCACATCTTGAGCGACTGTGAATTTCCGACTTAAAAAGACATGAAATTAATTAGAATGAATAATTTGCTATTGTACGTAGAAACTTTCTAGGAAACCAACCAATGAATTCAATCAAATTAAAAGAATGAAGAATTCAAGTGTTTATATATCCTAATAACATCATAAAACCGGATCATCTGATCTTTTGAAGCAGCTGACACCCAGTTTTGTTGTTTAATTTGATGAATTGGTCTCTTTCCACCTCCACCATGTTGCTCATAACAGCTTCTGTAACCCTTGTTAAGAGTTCAGACCAATCCCTACAAACATGCAAACAAATTAATTCAAATTTGAATGTAACATAACTAGAGCTTATAGCTAGTTAAATAATAAATTAAAATGATATTTACTCAAATCCAAGAAAAGAGCGAAGAGTTTATATCTCTGAACCCTTTTCTTCCCCTCTTCTAGATAGTATTTCTCGGCTACACACAAGTCGTCCATCAACGAGATCACCAATAGTAGATCCTGAGCTCAAGTGAAGAGTCATCCCAAAAGACTTGTCCAAAGTAATTCAATTGGTATATGGTCAATCTTTTGCCAAACCGACTGCTGACTTCATAACCACAAAATTAATTGGACTCTCAATGTAAGCAGTCTATTAGCTTATTTGAGCTGACCAGCTATGGACAACTTAAGCTGGTTTAATTTGCCTCATCTTCGAGTAGTGATTGCAATTGCCTCGTAAAAAAAAAATGTTACATGCAAGATAATTAAACATTTAAACAACTTACCCATGCATGGTATCAAAAGTGATTCCAACGGTGAACTTTGCCTCCTCAAGAGCCCATCTGAATTTCTCCATGTCCTTATTATCTCCATAAACCCTAAAAATGTTGTCCTTAACTGCAAGCTCAGAGGGCTTTACGTCGCAAAAAACCGGAATCACCCTTTTCTTGCTCTCCACCATGAGAGCCAACTCATGCAGGCAAAAATACGACTCACAATACTGCGGCGACAAGATGGCCACCCCAACCCGACAACCTCGTATCGCCGCCTCAATTTTCCCGAACAACTTGTCCCCGGGCTTCATGCTCTTGCTGTCCAAGAACGGCCGGAGCCGGTTCCCCCGGAGGCGGTCGTAAAGCATTCCGGCCACGTTCCGTTTCGTGTCGACCCCCCGGTGGTTAATGAACACGTCGCATGGCTGCGGCACTCCCGTCGGCCGGAAACTCCGCCGGTACCGGAGAAATTCGTTGCAGGCTTTCTTTGAAGAACGTTGCATGGCTGGCTAGCAAAAAAAAAAAGGTTTTTTTTTTGAATATTTTATTCTAACTTTTCAACAGGAAATATATTTTAAATTAAAAATTTCTTTGATTGGATAGGAGTAGATGGCATCAAAGATTAGGCTACAAAATAGGTATTTATATAGCATGGGCCAGGTGGATCGGCGGTCGGCTTTGAGGAATTGAGGTTTTGCAAATTACTAAGAATCTTCTGGGAGTTTAGTATGGCATTGCTTATTACATAATACGCAGTTGTCAACTGCCAAGTATTCCTCTACTTACACCTTCTCTTCACTTAGAATGAAACTGTAGTAGAATTAAAATGATACTTTAGTGTTTCTATAATGAAATTAATGTGTGTGAAAAATAAAATTAGTTCAATAATATATATTGTCAAACGAAACTATGTATAATTAAAATGATAATTTAGTGTTATTATAATCAAACTAGTATGTGTGAAAAATCGAAACTAAAATTCAAAACTATGCAATAACATATATTGTCAAATGAACATTAGTGCAATTAATTAAAATAATACTTTAATTTATTATAATTAAACTAGTGTGTGAAAAATGAAACTACAAAATATAGCTCATGCAATAATGTATATTGTCAAACGAAACTGTAGTTGAACTAATTAAAATGATACTTTGGTTTGTTATCATGAAATTAGTGCGTGTGAAGAATGAAACTAAAAAAAGAACAATATTATCAAATAAAACTGAAGTATAATTATAATAATACATACTTTGTGGATCACACTGCTACATGGACCCATGGTCCACAATAAAATTTGCCGTAAATTGTAGGCTAAGGACATAGAACCAATTGAAATAGTGTTGACAATAATAAAAAATTTATAACATACATTCTAGTACCTGACTGAATTATGTTTCACTCAATTGTCTACCTTTTAGAAGAATTAAAGTAATGCTTTTAACTCAAAGGGTACCAACACCAAATTTGAAAGATGTATTCAATAAGGAAAGCATAGTTAGTTAGTCTTGCATTTGTGAGATCAGACCATCTCCATAAGATACAAAATACCTTTTTTATGCGTCGACAAGCTAAGCATTATATTTCCATTAATAAATTTCAGAAAGCAAATAATAACTATTCCGTAATACTTTCAAGTAATAAAAATGTATCATAAAAAATATTACATTTTTTTTGTTAAAAAACATTATATATTTAAGATTCGTCTCACGTAATACAATCAATCTCGATCGTGCAAACAAAAAATTGATTTTAAAATTATTTTCTTATCTTCCAAAGATGTCACTCACACGTACACACAATAATATGTATTAAAAAAAAAAAAAAAACATCCATGGAAAATTACAATTATATTATATACAGAAAATATGATCTTTAAATATGATCTAAAGATTATTTTCCAAAAATACAATTATATATATAAAGAAAATTCCAAATCTGATATATCCACCGGCCAGTTGTACACACAATAATATGTAAAAAAGAAACATCCATGGAAAATTTAGTACGTAAATAATACTGCACAAGTTAGTGATACATTTCAAAAGATGAGCAACTAACTTTCTTTTGTATTATTTCTAATCTTCTCCGTTGACATTATGCGCTTTATTTGGATTGAAGTTTTCTCATTAAAAGTCGGCCCGGACCGACTATTAGCGTGTGACATAGTTGACATTGAGTCACTAATGTAAATTGCTTCGAACTGTACATGTCCCACGCCCGTTATTCCGTGTATAACAGTCCGTGGATTAGTTATATGCTTCTCACGTGGGTGGTGACATGCATTTTTGTTTTCATCTTGTATATAATTAACTGGTATTTTACCTATATCACGATGTGTAAGAATAAATTTTATTTTTAGTACTATTGACTCTGTTACAGTGCAGTATTTGTTTATAACTAGTGTCTCAATTTATTGAAGCACAAAGAGTCAATTCGCCTCCACTCGGACTTAAACTTACAACCTCCCATATGAGAGTGCAACTTGGTGCCACTAGACCACAAGGTCTTAGTGTGTAAGAATAATTATGTTACGGTGAAGTTAATAAAGAAATTAGAATGATGAGAAATAATTATAAAAGTGTATAAAAAGTTATAATTAATTTAATTTTTTGAGTGCTTATAATTAATTTAATTAGTTATTAGAGTTCTATAATGTCAAAATCTTTAAATTGGTGACTCTCAAAACAACAACATACAATTATCTGTAACGAATGAATATAATATTGAATACTGGTCTTTTCAAATGGATATTGTTTTTTGATTTTGATATTTATAGGTACAGGTGGATATTATTTTGAAAAAAATCTATTATTATGATCTAATTTTATCTCATAAATCGTAATATAAAACTCATAACTGCATTTAATTTAGAACACATAAAACATGATATATGTGTGTGTACGCACATCAAAAATAAATTTATAATGACCATATATAAAACATGGTACGGACTACGGAGTAGCTTTAATTAAGCATTTAATAATCATGATTAATATTTTGTAATCTCATAGACTAATTTTGCTACAGAAGTGACAACTTACTAGTATATAATTGAGAGATTTAAGTACTATACGTGAATATTTAACCACAACTGATTTTTTTTAAGTGCCATAACTAATTAAATTTATTGTTTACCTGTTATTGGTGGAGTAACAAACTAACAAAGACTAAAGCCTCTCTCGCACTCTTTTGTTAGACTACGATGTGTCAATGTGCCATGAGTATGTCATTTTAACTATAGGAAACACCTTTAAACCAGTATCAGATTAATTCCCGTTCACATAAGGTCAGGTCTGCCCAATTAAAGGGCAAAGTCATAGTCATATTGATATTTTCAGTGATTATTGCGTTAAAATGTATAGATAGTAGCGATTAGCAATGTACAACTTTTTTTTATTATACTTGTTTAATAGTTAACGCCACATTTCGATAATTGGATGTTGAATTTGACTTTCTAAGCCAGATCAGCGTATATGGAACTATGGGCTGTTTGTCAATTAATTAAGATTTAAGATTGTTGGTTTGTTTGTTTGGGGGAATAAGAGCGACATTAACATCAAATTTCATATTTATTTACATGCGGATAAAGCATTGGCAGTAGCGGCAGCCTTGTTTTTTGGCGCAATTGTAAATTCGTAATTTACTACTTTGTTCTCAGTACATGTCACATTTTCAAATGTATGTAGTAGCCAAATGCAGTGTACCTTCTTGACATTTTTGTTTGGATTACGATATGGCGATGGGTGCCACGGTGGCAACCAATACCTCCATGCTGCCCTCCTCGATCCACCCACTCTACAACGGCAAATTATTATGTGGAGTCGGGTCCAACTTGTAATGTGAACTCGAGTTTTAACTTTTGAATGTTCACAATTTACTTTTTAAAAATTCATAATTTATATACTACGAATACACAATGTTAACATACATAATTTATGTATTTTGACTTAGAAACACAATTTATACTTTAAAAGTTCACAATTTCAATACAAAAATTACACAATTTAGGATCTGGGTCCACCTTACAATTTGGACTTTTGTCCATGTATAACAATTCATCTACAACCCACCTCCTTTTGACAAATTATTCTATGGACCCATATACAATTTACATACTAATAAATGTTCACAATTTACCTTTTAAAAATTTACAATTTGTATATTATGAAAGCACAATGTTAACATATATGCAATTGATTACTTTATTTTGTATTCGTAAGTTCTTTTCAAATACTACAATTAATTCCAATACTAAAAATAGACAATTTAATTTTTTTAAAATTTAATACAGTTGTTATGTGTTTTGACTTTAAAACACAATTTACATTATAATAGTTCACAATTTTAATACTAAAAATACACAATTTATTACCGTTTAGGACTACAATCCACCAACTACCTCCTATCTCTTTGGCCCAAATAATTCCTCAATAATTTGTAAGTGTCCAATTTACACACCCAGCCCACTAGACCCATGAATTGGTAATACATTGATTATATGGTACGAAGTATATATATATATACTTTCAATTTTGCTCATAATAAATAAGAGTATCAAATATATATAAATATTTTGTTTAAAAGTCTGATTCAAATAATATTTTTGTAACAATTTTAAATTTTTTCTCAACAAATCATTTTTGCCATTTAATAATCCAAACTATCATATTTTGGACATTTTTTGTTCTCCCGATGATTTTTTCAAGTGAATAATTTTCTTAAAAAAAAAAAAACTGAAACTCTATTTTAGACAATGACATTTTCGTTTCTGCACATTTTTTTCACGGTTTTATGCACCAATTTTTTTCCTATTTTTTGTCTCTTTAGCCT
>CM008336.1:7875662-7887095 GCA_002525835.2 Ipomoea batatas
CCCATGTTTGAAAAAAAAAATCAATTGGAGAAAACCTTTATGTTAATTTAAGATGATTGTATTGTTTAGTTCGATCTATGTATTCATCTCATATGAATTTTTTCTTATATTGCTTAATGCTTGATCCTGATTAGAGTTAATTCGATATATTGAATCAATCTATATATATTTTTTAAAATAATAAAGATTCGAACAATAGTCCTTTTTATTCACGTTACTTTGACCAATGCTCCATATTAACTCATTAATCTATATGATCACCTCTAGATTGAGTTATATATGAGCGAGCAATCTACTAAACAAAGTGAATCTCATTTTCATTTATTGGAGACAATAAGATAACTAATTCTACAACATTAAACCTGCTCCACTAATCATTTATATATATCCACACACACCAAAACCCTCAAAAAATGTGTGGAGTTAGCAAATTCAATAATTCTCCCATGCATGCATACACCTCTCCCCAACCTACCAAAATTAAATAAATTGAGCTCAATAGGGTGAAACATGATTCTCGTACCAAAAAGTCATTGTTTCAAATATTACTAACATTCTCTCAATCGAGCTTGTCACATAAAATCTTTCTTGTGCAATTTATCTTTTTTTTGTGTAGTTTAGTACTATTGTATAGGAACGAGGTTACTTAGTACATATTATCAAATAATGACTAAAAAACTAGCGTGGTATATAATATATGGCAAATGACGACATATACATGGTTGTGGACACTATACGTTTGTGATTGTCGTATTAAGGGAGCAATGAATGTAATGATTTAGGAGTTAGATCCAAATCCCCTTCAGATATTAAAGATACACAGTCGAAGAGAAAACATAGTACGTGGGATGATAGAAACCTGAAACCAACTCAGAAACAGATAGGGAACAGAATTATTACGATGATGAAGATCGAAGCAAGATCCAGATTGATTTATATTATATTTTTATATATCCTATATATTATACGTTTGGTCGATCTGCTCTACAGATCGATATGAATGGATAAGGATTATATTAGACCCTGGAATCACCAGCCTATTCCCACTTTTTTTTTTTTTAATACAATTATTGATTGATCAACAAAACATGTGAATGTCGCAAATTATACGGTGGACCATGGTCATGGCTGATATTGCAGTTGTGTTGAACGGATACTGCAGTTGTGTTGAAAAGATACTGAAATTGTGTTAAAAGGAAACTGCAGTTACGCGGAACAGAGGTCGTTCATCCGTTCAACACAACTGCAGTATCCATTCAACACAACTGCAGTATCCGTTCAACACAACTGCAGTATCAGTTCAACACAACTACATTTACAGACAGATGAAATGACATCTGTTTCGCGCAACTGCAGTTTTCTTTCAACACAACTGCACTATCCGTTCAACACAACTGCAGTATCAGTTCAACACAACTGCAGTATCAACCATGACCCATGGTCCACAATGCATTGTGGACCATGGTCCACGGTATAAGGACTGATATAACTTGGAGACTTGAAGAGACATACTTTTTTATCCCTCAATATCTTAATCAAGTCATGAGTTCAAATTTTTGCATTGTCGAATAAAAAATATAATTTTCTTTTAATACCAACTTGTTGAAGTACAATGGGTCATCACCTCAACTAAGACTCAATCTCATGATCTCCTATATGGGAGAGTCCGTACATGCCATCTGAGCACGATGTGGAGTTAACTTAAGATTATATTTGATTTAATTTATAGATTGTGATATATTTTTATGATAGACATTGTACTAATGGTGCTTGATTAGGACATCTACAATAACAAGAGATTTTTTTTTACAGGAAGAGAATTTTCCATATATATAGAGAAAGAGAGAACGAGCGAAGATATTATAACTCTTTATTAATGCACGTAGAAATTAAATGATAAAATATTATTATAAATAAAACAAACAAAAAGAAATATATATGACCTCCTGGACGATATATACGTTTTGGCAAAGACAATTTAGAAGGTATAGGCAAATTATTGTGTACATCATGGTCTACATAATGCTGTGTGTGGACCATAATAAAAAGTACATTTTTAATATATTAAATGTATATTATTTGTGTATTGCATGTACATTACAAATAATATACATCTCCTGAATACAATGTATACTTTTAATATATTAAAAGTACATTATACTGATTTTTCAAAAAAAAGATACATTATACTGAATATACATTATTTGATAGTATGGTCCACACGGCTGTGTGGACCATGTTACACTCAATAATGATTGATGATATATAGTTTGGGGTATTGGTCTTTCTGGAAATGATTGTGATTAGAGGAGGATAAAGAATAAAGCTAGTTTAGACAAGATAATATAATGTGGACATGTTTAGGTATATGTTTTGTCATGTCTCATTATTTATGGAAGATATCGAAAAGTGTGTTGGGATTATTTGAATGAGAAATCAGGTCCAGAAGATATGAAATATTGTATGTGATATGATTAACCTAATCCAATTATAAACCCTGTGCCACATGCCACACCATAAACAAAAATTACTCGTATATTTTCTCATGATGATTCTCGTTGATAAAATATAACTCAATCAATTAACACAACTTAATTAATTAATAATGACTAAATAACCGTTAAAAACATCCACAAAAAGTGAATGAGATAGTGTTAATTTCTTTCGTTTAATCAGATATCTAAATGTGACGTTAACAGCTACGCAAATATATATATAAAGAACTATAATTATCAATTTCTTATTTGTTATAATTTTGGTGTAATAATAAATGTTTGATCCAAACACTCCATTCCCAATTCATTGTCCTTGCATCTCAATAGATTGGTCACTACTGATCTAATTTTATTACAATGAGTCAAGTTTTAAGTTACATTACATCGGAATAACACCAACCAATTAGTTAGTTGAGCAGTTGATTTGGTAACCAAATAGTTCAATTAAGTTCGACTCTTTAAGTCTCCGAAAATTTCCTATTGACTTTCTTAATTTGAGACGATCAGCTATGCACAACTAGGATTATAAGACAGATTTTACCCAAAATGTAACACTCATTCAAATAGCGACGACCACAGACTTTTCCCTTAAATGAACGTTACATATATATATAATATATTTTGTGTAATGGGCTTGAAAACCTACTAAACCTTATCACAATCTTCTAAGCCTGTAATGTTGTGCAAGAATATAATACTACCCAACAAACCCGGCCTATGAATCATAATCAGCACTTAACCCCAAAAAGAGGGTGGATTAGATCAAAGGAAGGCAAATTATTTTGTTGATCCGAGTCCACTTTACAAGGTGAATCTGGGTCTAAAATATACAATTTACATATTTAATATTCACAATTTAAATTATGAACATTCAGTATGTAAATTGTGACAGGTAGTTCACCTTAAAAATTATAACTATTAGTAAATACGTAGTAGGTAACTTTATTTCATTATATTTACGTATCAATTATCGATGTATTTGGATAACAGGATTTTAGACTTGACTTCTAAGTTTCTGTCCAACATCACTTTTTTTATCTAACTTAATTAAAAACTATTAAAAAGTTCCTGACATACTAGTATATATATATAACTATATATGGATGTCGGAAAATACATCGGAAATAAAAAAAGTTACTCCATATTAATATACTACGACTCTATGAATTGAATAATGTTGAAGACATAGAAATCAAGTTGTAATTAATCTTTATGGAATCCGACAAATATTCCAAATGCATATTAAAGTAATGAAATTATATTCAACCTAAGTATCTTTGTTCCATTTTGATAGTAGTTCTACCTATATTATAATGTTTGATTTTGATCCCCTTTTTTTTCACTTTTAATATACTACAATGTTTGATTTCAATTCTAATATTATATAATACCTATCTTTTTCAAATATATTGCTTCAAATCTTACAAGGTTATTCTAGATGAAATCTATATTGACAATGGTTAGTTTTGTCCACAAAAAGTATCTAAGTTTTTTTTTTAGGTGACAAAGAAAACCCATTACTACTAGCCAAAGGTACGGTATGCATTGTGTATACTTTGCTTTTTTGTAATAGCATGAAAACCGCACAAAAGAGGTAAATTGCGTTAGCTAACTAGGAAAGCACTGTGCATCATGCTTGGAAGTGGAAGGTTTTGTGTGATTAGAAGAGTTCTCCGTATAAAAAAGTGTAATGTTACATATATTCTTTTCAACTCTTCTTACGTTACAATATTTGTTAGCTCTTTTTACAATAGCTAATGAAAATAAATGAATTTTATTATAATGTTAGGAAATAAATATTAGGAGGAGAAATAACATTAATTACTTAAAAGTATTTCACCCACATAGATTGAAAATAACAAAACCCAACAAAGAATGAGTAAACTTATCTCTTAGATGGGTTTATTTCCAAATAGAATACATGAAACAATTTCATTTTAATAGTATAAACTTAAATCGGTTTCTTGTTAAACATGCAAACTGTTCTGTTTTGACTTTGAGATTCATCTAAAGTTTATTATTGAAGTTTTACCAGGAATCAGAAAAACATAATTAATAAACTTTCTAATCCTATTAATATTATATTACTATATAATAATATTTAGGGTGTGTTTGGTTGACAGGTTTAACTATCAAGAATGGGTATCAAAGTCATTTGTATTGTCTGGTTGAGTTTTTAGAACACTACTATGGGTTTTGACTATCCTTAATTGCAAAACTCATTTCCTAATAAAATAAGGGTTTCGTTCCTTCCACCTTAGCCGCTTCCCCAACTATTAATCCTATTCCACCCTACTACCAAACATGCAAAATACTTTCACCAAAACTCATTACCGTCACCAAGTATTTGAATCCTATTCTGATTCCGATTCTCATGTGTGAACCAAACACACCCTCCGTGTCTAATAGATAAATAAGCACATGGAATCCATGCAACTTGCTTGCTAGTCAGCTAGTCGAGATATGGTTGGGTCTACAAAGGAGTGTTTTACTGTTTTTGGATGGGAGTTAGTCAGCTACAACAATAGTGTCAATGACTACCTCCAAAAGGTCCAGTAGATATAACGTGATTCTTGTATTAAAATATTACAAATTTGGTTCTTGTTAATATCGTCTTAGTTAAACTTGTCGCATAGGGTTAGTTTTTCTAGTAAAATTTACATTTTATGTATATTTTGCGAGTTATTACATAAGACTAGAGTTTACCTAATACATAATTTTAAATATTGTTCGCGGGTTTCTCTCGTCACTTAAAATTAAATAATAATAATGTCAATAAATAAATGTTTTCAATTCCAAATTAAATATTTTGCACTCTATTCTCGATCACATAAATCTTAACTTGTCAATTTTAATAATATGTTACGTTGCTTGAACCTAGAGTTGAAAGTGTTTCTTTGATTTGTTACCAAGGGACTACAACATAGTCACGTAATTTGACTTTTTTTATGATACTTGTCAATTTATTCTTCTTTTTTTTTAAACCATAAATTGCTTCGATTACACAAGTGCACATTTTGTGTCTTCAATGACACATTTAGCATTCGAAGACACATTTTTGTGCCTTCAAGTGCACAATTATGGACAAGTGCATAATTTTGGTCTTCAAATGTATATTTTTATGCCTTCAAGTTTACAATTTTGGCCTCGAAATGCATATTTTTGTGTTTTCAAGTACACATTTTTATATAAAATTTTTATTTTAAGAGTCATTAATCACATTTATCCGTACTTTCACACGAAAACTCCCATTCATACTTGATCCTAAGCCTATATATACACACATACACACACAGGGCCAAAGAAAGTCTCTAGAAGTCTGGAAGTACGTAGAAGCATTCGTAGGTAAGCATACAGGTCGGGGTGTAACGAAAGTAAACAATTGTCAAAGTTTGCATTAAAGCATGCACTAACCACATCAAAATAATTGGTCTGGGTATAGGTATACCTGAGTAGGCCGACAGATTTGAAAAATTTTAACTTCCCATTAATGCTCAATCCAAACCAAACATCATCATTATTCACACAGTACAACGTAACAATTTGGTACAAATATGTTCCAATGTCAGATTGTTCAACCTATAGTAAAACAGAAATGGATAGATTCTTCTTCTTCTTCCCTGTAGCCTTGCTTTGTAGTTTTGCAGCTTCTTTTACAGTCACTGCCCACCACAACATATCTACTGATCAATCTGCCCTTCTTGCCTTAAGAGCCCAAATCACTTATGATCCTCATGGCATTTTAGCCGAGAATTGGACGACCAATAATAATGCCTCGGTTTGTAACTGGATTGGGGTCACTTGCGGCCTAATCCACCCGAGAGTCAAGTCCTTGAACCTTTCGTTCATGGACCTCGGAAACCGCCTTCCTCCAGAACTAGGAAACCTCTTGTTTCTTGTTTCTCTCGACCTCCGTGGCAACCATTTCCAGGGCGGTTTACCCCGGGACCTGGTGCGTTTATGCAGACTGAGATTTATGAGTTTCAGAGACAATAAATTCAGTGGAGAGATTCCTTCATGGCTGGGGTATTTGCCTCAGCTTAAAATCTTGAAATTGTCAAATAACAGCTTCACAGGAAGTCTCCCAAACTCCATGTTTAATGTCTCAAAGCTGGAGAGGGTAGAGTTGCAATTTAATCAACTCACAGGCTCTATACCTGCAACAATCTTCAACATTACATCCCTGCAAGTGATTGACTTCTCGAATAATAGATTAACTGGAAATCTTCCCCGGGATATCTGTCAAAGTCTGCCAAGACTCCGAGTGATTTCTCTTTCTTGGAATGGGCTGTCTGGCCAACTGCCACCAAGTCTGCCCCGGTGTTCACAGCTCCAGGTTTTATCATTGTTTCGGAACATGTTCACCGGAGACATACCTCGAGGGATTGGAAACATGACGATGCTCCAGGAGTTGGATTTGAACTCGAATCTTCTCATGAATCCCGGGACAATACCAAGAGAAATTGGGAACTTAACCATGCTCACTCATTTAGGCCTAGGAGACTTGAATCTTCGAGGTACGACAAAAATCCAATTCTCTCATGTTGTTTTGTTTTTGCCTTGTTATACTATACGCTGCTGGAAAATCGTCAATTTCTGACCAACTTTTCGGGCCACCACCTAAGATAATTGGATTGATAAACTTGAGATTTCTGTATGTAATTCTGTGTCTTTGAATACTGATGATTGCAGGTACCATTCCATCAGAATTTGGAGATTTTCGTAACATTGGAAGATTAGTGTTACATTCCAACAGTTTGCATGGTTCTATTCCGCCAGGTATATTTAACAACACAAAGCTATTCCTCCTTTCACTCACCGAAAACAACCTTTCTGGCAATCTTCCAGGCAACATTAATCTCCCCAATGTTGAGTGGTTGTCTATTGGGGTTAACTATCTAAGTGGAGTCATACCACACACCATCTTTAATGCTTCTAAACTAAGAACTTTTGATGTGGTAACCAACAATTTCCACGGCTCGATTCCAACATCACTAGGCCAGTTAAGATCTATTGAACATCTAGGCTTTGGAACTAACTTTTTCACAGAGCCTTACCCTGAGCTTAGGTTCATTGATTCTTTGGGAAACTGCAATAACCTAATATACTTGTCTCTCTCATACAATCCTCTCAATGCTGCCATTCCTTCATCTGTAAAGAATCTTTCTTCTCTGCAATACTTTCTTGCAAGGAATTCTGGGCTTAAGGGAACTATTGCACAAGAACTGGGTAACCTGAGTAGTTTGGTAACAATAAATCTGGGGTACAACTCATTGACTGGATCTATTCCAATCACTTTTCAAGAATTATCCAATCTTCAAGGTTTGGGTCTTAATGATAACAGGATTGGAGGAACCATACCAGAAGCTCTTTGCCATTTGAAGAATCTTGGTTTCCTATATCTGAATGGAAATCAAATAACTGGTATGATTCCAGGATGCTTGGGAAATGTGACTTCTCTAAGGAGACTCGGCTTAAGCAATAACAAGCTCACTTCTACTCTACCTGCAAGCCTGGGAAACCTCCATGATCTGTTGGCTTTATATGCATATTCAAACTTTTTGAATGGAAGCATACCTGAAGAGCTAGGAAGCTTGAAGGTAGCAACAGAAATAGATCTGTCAAGGAATAATTTCTCTGGGGAAATTCCTCGAACACTTGGAGGGCTAAATCAGTTGATCAATCTTTCTTTGGCACAGAACCAATTACAAGGTCCAATCCCCAGTTCATTTGGTGCCTTAGTGGCACTAGAAAGACTTGATTTGTCTCAGAATAAACTGGTTGGTAACATCCCCAAATCATTCCAATCACTGCAATATTTGAAGCATTTCAACGCCTCTTTCAATCAACTCTCTGGAGAAATACCAACCAAAGGCCCTTTTGCAAACTTCACCCAAGATTCTTTTCTGTCAAATCCTGCATTTTGTGGTGGCTCTCCTCATCTGCAATTCCCTCCTTGTCAACCTGATTCACCTAAAACTGCCATGAAATCCAAGAAATTATTGCTAATTTTAGCCCCAATTGGATCAATAGTGCTCATTCTTGGCATTACTTTGGTGTTTTTAGGGTTTAGAGGGAAAAAAAGCATCCCCACTGGAACAACCATATTTCCTGCTATAACACATGAGAGAATTTCTTATTATGAGCTTGAAAGGGCAACCAATGGATTCAGCCAAGAAAACTTTCTTGGAAAGGGAAGCTATGGGTCAGTTTACAAAGGGGTGTTCTTGGATGGGACAAATGTTGCAGTGAAGGTTTTCAACCTGGAAATCGAAGGGGCATTCAAGAGTTTTGATGTGGAATGTGAGGTGTTTCGTAGTATTCACCATAGGAATCTTGTCAAAGTAATCACTAGTTGCTCAAACCTGGATTTTAAAGCCTTGATACTAAGATTCATGGGTAATGGAAGCCTGGAGAAGTGGTTGTATTCTGACAATCTTTTCTTGGACATCCTTAAGAGATTGGATATAATCATTGATGTTGCATCCGCTCTGGAGTATCTTCATCACGGTTATTCTATTTCCATTGTTCATTGCGATTTAAAACCTAGTAACATCTTACTGGACGAGAATATGATCGCCCATGTTAGTGATTTTGGCATTACAAAGTTGTTGGGTGGAGGTCGAGATAGCGTAATAAGAACAAAGACCCTCGCAACTATGGGATACATTGCACCTGGTAAGGTTCAATATATGTTCTTATTGCTTAACTGAAATATATATTTTTGTCTCCAACTAAAATGATAAATTGATCGTTAGATGGTAAATTTATAGTTTATAAAAGAAAAATCGCACTTCTAATTTTTCAATGATGGTCTATTATGCAATTTAGTTGGTCATTGTCAATTTTCAGAAATATATAATCTCTCAATTGCTCAAAGAGTTATAAGTTTGGTTTTGTTGCGAACAAAAGTTGCAAAAAATGTTTGAAACGTAACTATGATTTTTAGACGACGTACTCTTTTTGGGTTTTAATTAGAAGTAAATAAGTTGTTGTAAAATTGTGAGTTTGTTTTAGATGTTCTGTCAATCAAATTCTAAAACAATTCTCTAACAGTCCTAGTCCATAACGTTTTTCGTGACTTCCATTATCAAAGAGACTAAATTTACAATTTTTTTCAACAATTGAACGATCTCTTAAATTTGACAATGAGGCCGTCAGTGAATTGCATAACCAACAATAATAGCGAGTTCAAATTTATGATTTGTCCTGTTGTATATTATATGCTTAACGCGCTTAACAATGGATGCAGAATATGGGTCAGAGGGCTTGGTATCGACGAGTTGTGATGTCTATAGCTTTGGGATTTTGGTGATGGAAACATTCACAAGAAGAAAACCTACAGACAACTCATTCTCCGGAGATTTCAGCATAAGGGATTGGGTAGCTGCAGCACTGCAGAACTCATCAATGGTGCACATTATGGAAGAGAATATGTTGATATCATCGGATGATGATGCTGGTGTAGCAGCGGCAAAGGTGGAGTGTGTGACCTTAATCATGGAATTAGGTTTGAGATGTTCCACACAATTGTCTGGGGAAAGACCTAGCATGGAAGTTGCCTTAATATCACTCAAGAAGATCAAAGCTCAATTGCTGCCCAAATTGCACTGATTGTATGCATGCATCTTCACAGTAAGTTAGAGCCAAACCCACATTGTAATCTTAGTTGATAAAGAATTACAATGAGGTAAACTAACTTAGGTTGTCGTAGTTAATTAGCTCAATTCAATAAAGTCAATAGATCACTCCCACGAAAAGTCAATTTTGAAATTTTGATTACCAAACTAGCTATCAATTATCATATCCACTGGGTTGGCCCTCTAAAATAACCATATACTTGTACTATTAATGATCGATTATACTTGATAAGGATTAAATCCTCTATGTATGTTTTTCAAAAAAAAATCCACTATGTATTGAAGTCCCTAGCAGTATATGTCAAGTATGAACTAAAATAGAAGAATTTAGGCCAAATAACTCTTGTATTCATTGATCTTCAATAAAATAGAGAGGATAAATAGAGTTATTGCTTCTTAGGCCTTTTTAGAGAGAAGTAGAGGAAGGACCAAAAGTCCTTTGCATGTAGGGTTAAAGTCTCTTATACAGGGTAGTCTCCGTACTCATATACGATTTACGTACTAAATACTCAGGGCCATATACTCGGGATATATTCCCTATCAATACTAAAATATGTAAAAGACCTTCAGTCTTCCACACTTCATGATGGAGATTATTCCCCGGGACCCGTGTTGCTGTGATGATCGGTATCGGACTGTTGGCGCGCGTCATGCATGATCCGACCTCTTAGGGAGTCTTTCCCGACCATATTTGTTACTGAGCACCCGACCTTAGTTACCGCGAGACAACCGTCATTTCTCTGAATTTCCCGACCTTTTCCACTCAGGACCGACCTCATCCCCGACAATTGGGTTTTGTACTTTCAGGAGCATTTGCAGCACGTGTACGACCCTTCTTCCACTCCATTACACACTTATGTAAGGGCTCCACGTGCTCGTCATGTCGGAAGGCTGGCATTTGTTCCTTATTCCCAACTATAAATACCTCATTAATTACAAAGAGAGGAACTTTTGGCAATTTCCACACTATAGTTATTAGCTTGGAGACCCTGACCCACTGTCACGCAATCGGGTTGCAAATCATAATCTCACTAGAGTTTCCCGATATGGAGCCTAACCAATCGGGATCGTAATTGTAAGCCATACGTTCCGTATTTACCACATCCAATTTGTCTTTTAAAAAATAAAATAAAATAAAATAAAGAAATAATTAAGGAGTATTTTTGTATTGTATCACTTTTGTTTCTTCATTTCTCAATTTGATACAACAAAATATTTACCCTTTTCATTTTGGAAAAAGGAAGTATAAGAGTAAGAAATATTGAAAAAAATCATTAAATTCTTAAATATTAGCTTGC
>CM008336.1:7894298-7905917 GCA_002525835.2 Ipomoea batatas
TAATATAATGTTACAAGTTTTATTACAATATTATATTATTCAACTAGAATTTGTGCATACTCTCAAATAGTGACTTTCTGGATTTCTAATTTACTATCATTATTTCTGCAAATATTTATAGGAGCTGTGGTAAAGTTAGCATGCAACAACACAAAGTATCATCTAGTAGAGAAAGCCAAGACAGACAAGAATGGGTTCTTCTTGATAATGCCCAAGACTGTAACCTCTGCTGGGTTCCATAAATGCAAGGTGTTTTTGGTGGCGTCTCCAAAGCCGGAGTGCAGTGTGTTCACAAATTACAAATTTGGGCAAGCCGGAGCCCCCTTGATCCCCACCGCACCACTGCCGGAGCTCAAATCGCCGCCGTACGTGCTCTTCACCGTCGGTCCATTCGCTTTTGAGCCGTCCAAGAAGGCTCCCTGCCCTCATTGAACATCATTTCTGCCCGGCCCCGGCCTGCTGCATTTTAATATCTTTTGATAAAAAAAAAAAAAAAACTTCATTATTGTGTTTATTGTGGATTGTGTCATAGCATTTAAATTATTGTTATGATGGTGCAGTAGCTTATGGAGTTATGGTCTGGTTTCTCTCTAGTCTCTATAATTAATAAAAATGTTTTTAAAAATGTTGATTTCTTTTCCTTTTTTTTTTTTAATGGATAATTCATGATTATGGTTAATTTGAAATTAAAAAACAACGGTCAAAAGAAAAGGACAGTATCATTGGAGGCAGACATGACATTGTACAACATAGTGCAACTTTTGATGGCCGTAAATCTGTGGCCTTGTCTGTCTTTGCATGCACTTTTCCTAGATTGTGCTAAAAGTTTCAAACCACGACCATAAAATGTTTCAATATTACAAGCTATAATAATAGTTACTTTTGTAACTTTTTAAAATTTAATTAGGTGATCTAAATCTTGTTGGACTAATTATAAACTCACAAATTTTACTTTTATTATTTTTTGTGTAGAGGTAAATTGCGAGTCGTGCAATTATTTCACTTGGTCAGATTTTAGTTTTTATGTGTATACAAGGAATTACATTCTGACATACTTGGATCTTTTTTCTATACATGCTTCCAGTGAGATTGAACCATTACACTGTCGTCTCCTATCATGACTTTAAGTCAGGCTACGAATTAACTACTCTAAGATCTTGTTAGACTTTTGTAATTTTCTTGGTAGCGCATGTAGCATGCTTGCTTTTAGAAATAGAACTTGTGGGTGATATGTAATAATTGACTATTATGCAAAATAAAAGATATTTGATTATCATACTGTTATTTATTTTATTAACTTTTCATTCTAAGAAAATTATACTCTTTATATGAATTCTTATGGAGTAAAACTCTTGATACGTATAATATTGTGATTTTATTGATAGAAGAGAAAGGAAGTAGTAAAAAAAATGCCACTCTTTTTTCTAGTTAAATTAAAACGCCCACCATAAGAATGAAGTAAAGAATAGAATAGAATAGAATTTGAGATAATATTACATGTCCAAATAATTGTTCATCAAATGAATGCCTCCAACTTTAAGTACAAAAAATTCAAACCTCAACTATTGAGGTTGCTCTAAACTCATTTTGAATTGGCTAAATCGGTAAATCAATTTTAAAATCTTTCTTTTTCCTCTCTTAAGTAGGATCACATTATACTCAGTGAATTATGTGTATTCATATTTTTATGTGAAAGATGTCGGGAGAATTTCTCACAAATGATTTGATCTGTCGGAATTTTGACTTTAATTTTTTTTAAAACAAAGTAATTTTTCTTTTTGTTTGTCATAAAAGTAAAATTTGAAAGTGACAAAGAAGTTAGTATGCCATGGGTGTAGTCAGCAAAGTGCCAAAGACCAAACATTTACTAACTCTTATCTAGTATGTTTTGTTCTTTTTTGGGTTAATATTGAAAACTTAAAATTATTATTCAAGAGTATAAATGAGATAAATCTCATTATTAATTATATAATAATATGTAAAATAATATAATTTATAGATATATAAATTGTAACTATTTAATCCACTAGTTAAATTTGTGACTATTTTTCTAATTTTTTTTTTGTAGTTAATAATAAATATAAATAATTTTATTATCACATCTGAATGTGAATTACCGGCAAGTAAATTTAGGATTGGATTTTTCCCCCTTCTTGAAACAAGAGAATGCCATAAAGAGCATTACTTTACCAGCTGGCAAAGGTAATCAGATATCTTGGATTGTTGTATTATAGCAGGTTAGGTTACTGCACTAGCAGAGTTGCACGGCAAAGGATCCAAAGCTTATTAGTTCAGTTTTTTGTGTTTATCTTCCTTCGAGTTCTGAGTTGGGAATTGTTCATACTTTTGGGGAATGACCAAACTTCATAGAGAGGGAGTGGGTTAAAACAGGGTCCTACACATGAGATGAGATCTAATCAAATTGCTTTACATAAGTAGTTGGTAGAGGTGTTGACGAACCGAACTTTCAGTAAACTACTCGTGTTTGTGTTTGGTAAGCGTTCGTTTATGTTACCGTGAACACTAAAATTGTGTACTATACATATTATTCAATGCAATAGTTTGGAAATTTGGTAAATAGTCTGCTGATGTCATCATGTTATCCTTTGCAAGAATGATTTGGATAGAATTTAGATTAATGTCACAATTATAGAGATATTAAATACAACTCATTTTAAATTTAAATCTAACTTTAATCACAACAGAACATACATGCTATATATTATCTTCACTAGTAAACAAAATGTTTACCACCATAAATATACATACTATACTATACTAAACCACTTATTTTACGTTTTTTTTTTTACTTATTATTTATTGGTTAAGTCAACTACGAAGTATTATTTATTTTCTTTAACATTTTAAATAATTTATATTTGATGCCTAAATATTTAATAATATTTTTAATGTAATTTCTAACTATATTCAATTTATATATTAACACTATCTAAATGTTACAAAAAATGAATTATAAATAATTTAAAGGAAAAAGTGTCAAATAAGCCACTGAACTTATCACTTTTGTGCAATTGGGTCATTGAACTTAAAAAGTGTGCAATTCAACCACCAAACAAGTAAAATTTGTGCAATTGGACCATTTTTACAAATTTTTTTAATTTAATATGAGTTAAAAACATTTCAATATTGACTCCCAACTAGTATGGTAGAAGAAAATGCCACTCTCAATACATATATGTTAGTAATATAATTGGATTTTACCAGAAAATTTTTGTAAAAATGGTCCAATCGCACAAATTTTGTTGGTTTGATGGTTGAATTGCACACTTTTTAAGTTCAATGGTCCAATTGCACAAAAACAATAAATTCAGTGGCCTATTTGACACTTTTGCCTAATTTAAATACAAAATTATTGCGAAGCATCTTATACTACTCCATTAGCACTTGTGTGGCTCTCCTTCATGGAAAGTCACAGGATCTAATCAGGATGGTGAGATTTGACTTTTTAAGTTGGAATAGATAGATAATCTATTAATCAATGCAAGTAGGCTATATTTTAAAAGAGGAAAATCACCATTTTACTCTCTCAATTGTTTTTCTGACGGTCAATGTAGTCGGTCAAATCTGGCCGAGTCAACTGTCAACTCGGCCAAATCGATCGATTTAGGCGCTAGGCGGCCCGCCTAAATTGCTGGTCATCCAAACGATCGCCTAGGGAACAATTCTCCTGCACTGCCTAGATTCCTGATTTTTGCAACTGGGCTTCAAGACTTAGCTTGATTACACTTGTTATAGGGAAATTGCAATATTGCATTACCTTTGATAAGGTACAGAATACAAATTAACTGTTATATGTATGCGCTAGCTAGCTAGCTAGCTCGTGATCACGTCACGGACATGGTAGTAATACATTGCATATATGCAGGCTGTACATGTGTTAACTGTTAGGAACAAGAGTGTGGCATGCAAGTGGCAACCCACCACTCCACGTGTCATTTTTCCATTAATTTACAACATAACCCTCGAGAATAATGTGGGCTAGCTGAATCCACTCCCAAAAGCCATAGATATCATTAGATGCTCTGATCTCAGTCCATACATTACATTCTCAAAATAAATATTAGGCTTCCATATAATTAGCAATCAAAATAAAAAAGAAAGTGGGAAATATGGCATTGACCAGAAACTCCATCGTCATCTTCAATCTTTGTAAAGCCTTCCCCAGTCCCTCCTCCATCTGTATCTGCCGCCATGTCTGGAAGGTTAGTTAGTTCTTATTATCTTGCTTCACATCAGATCAGTGATGACTTTTTTACTTGCTAATATTTAGTGTGAGCTAGAAGTTGGGTAAAACTATATGTATACTAATCAGAAGTTTGCAAACTATTAATAACTATACAACAAGATAAAATAGGCTAATATGGCGGTGTTTCTTTGTAAGGGAGGAGATGTTGTGACGGAAGACAATGAAAGCAAGGGTGAAACAGGGGGAGAAGGAAGGTATAGTGAAGCGTCAAAAATGGGCGAGAAGAGGAAGGAAACGAAGGAGAAAGCGACGGAGACGGCGCAGGAGGCGTGGCGGGCAATCGAGGAGGTTGCCGGAGAGATGAAGCAGAGAGTGGTTGCTAATATGGATTCCAATAAGGAGACTGATATTAAAGAAGAAATGGCTCTTGATAAAGAAGAAGAAGATGAAGAATGGCGCACCAAAAACTCAGTCAAGGAGTTATGAGTGGTAGATTGTGAGTGAAAATACCTAAATTGTTTATTGTGGATAGATACTGGTCTTTTCATTTAATGTACTGCATAGTCACCCTGCACTGAAAATAAAATTATTAACAATTTCAGTTACAAATTTGTTTGTAATTCAGTATAGAATTTCCATTATAAAACGGCTCCAAATTGTACCTTGTTTTCACATCGTTATATTCGAAATCATATTAGTTAAGAGAGTGATAGAGCAAGGATGAGAAGTTGGTGATTATTATAGTCTATTGCACCTGCAGGTAAGAAGGTAAGAAGGTCAAGGGTGGCAGACTATCATGGCACTCTTCATTCGACCAGGAAATGTCCTCGTTTTGGTCTATAATTCAATCATTCTGTTCACTAACATATGTGCAAGTCTTGTGCATAAATCATCACTAACATATGTGCAAGTCTTGTGCATAAATCAGACAAGTTTTGATCTTCGACCGTGCGAGTTTTGAGCATTATAATTTTTTTTAGACCTTCAAAATTTAAGCCATTTAAGAATGGATGATTGTAATATATGCAGTTGAGGTGAAGACTGATCAATATAATTAATTAGGGTCTTAAATTGGTATTCATTGAATCGGTCTGATCTTCAGAATTCATCAAAGTGAAGCTAGGTAATTAGCAATATGAGCTAGAATGAACTGTTTTATCTATATATTTTTAAAATTTTGAACAAATGTGGAATTCACTATAGAATTTCCGTTTTATTGTGTGTAATTCACTGTAGAATTTTCATTATAAAATGGCTCCAAACCGTGCCTAGTTTTCACACTTATATCCCAAATCACATTAGCTAGAGTGATGGAGCAAGAAAGAAGAGTTGGTGATTATCATCATCTCCGTCTCGAATAATTAACAGATACAATGAAGAAAAAGTTAGTTAACATCGACAATAATTAATTGTATTACATATATTTTTTTAAATTAAATTGAGATTACAATCTCTTTAAAAATTATTAATGAGTTTCTACAATCGCTTACAATTCATTAACTCCAAATAAGGTAGTGAAATTGGTGATTATCATCTCCTCTGCGACTAGTTAGTCGGTTGAGGGCAATAGACTATCTTGACCCTTCTCTTCCATCGAGACAATGTCCTCAGTTGTTCTAGCCTACTAGTAGCATATGTTCAAAGTTTTTGGCCCAAGTTAGGTTCGGTCTTGGGCCGTGCCAGTTCAGGGCATTGATTTTTTATTTTTTTTATTTTTTTTTTGGTTGAAATATTGATGTATTGTAATTAAACTTGCTTAAATTATTTACATGTTCAATTTACATTTTTTTAGATAGGACAATATAATTTAAAAACAAAAATTTAGAAAAAATAAAACCTTAATTTTTGTGTTCTCATTCGATTATCATAGCCTATTGCCAGTCGGTTTGGTGGTTGATGGCAATGGACTACCATGACCTTCCTCCTCCGTTAAAACAATGTCCTCGACTGTGAGTCTAACAACAATATAAAGTTTTTCTATTTTAACTAGTTTTACAAAAATCTCGCCAAGGGTCCGATTATTTGACGTCTAGGCGCTATGTGCCAGCCGACTGCATAGAGTATCACCATAATCAGTAGTCTAACCGGCCGACCGGCTAGGCAGCTAACTTAGCCGCCTATACATCCTAGGCGCGGACTAGGCCTCCTAGGGCGTCTAGCCGGCCGATTACCTTCCGTCGCCGGTTAGTGACGTTATGTTCAAAGTCTTACGCCCATGCTAGATTATGTCTTGGACCGTGCGGGTTTTGAGCATTAAAGTTTTTTTTTTCTTTGAAAAATATTGAGGTATTGCAATTGAACTTAGTAAAATTAATCCCTTGATTAATTTGCATTTTTTTAGATAGGAAAATTCGATTTATTAACAAGAATTAGAAAAAATAAAATCTTAATTTTTGTATTCCCATGTGATTATCTTCCCTAATGCTGCCAATTTGGCGGTCAAGCGCAATGGACTACCTTAACCTTTCTCTTCGGTGCGACAATGTCCGCGGTTATCAGTCTAGCTACACAAAATTGTACTATTTTAAAAACTACAACTTGAATCAACAGAGGTACTATTGTAGGTTATACAAACGCCACTAGATTCACAGTGGCATTCAACTTGACAGCATGTACCACAAGCGGAATAGATTTGTGAGTAGGTAATGATTTTTTTTGGAGGTGCCAACTAGGAAATAGATGAGAAAAAGAAAAAAAAAACAAAAAAAAGAAAAAAAAATAAAGTTGGTTTCTGACGCCAAAGGAAAAAAAAATTAAAAACTAAAGCATTTTATATATGCGCCAGTCGGTGCGTGCGTTACACGTGCTTGGCTCGATACGAAACGCGCAAATTTGTGTGTTTCTTATGATTTTTCTCTCTCCTGCGAGCCTATAATAAAAACATTACTTGTAGAGAGACCCAATACATTTTCTCTCCTTCTCTGTCATCACCTTCATCAACAACCTCCTCAAGTAATTAATATATTAAATTTGATTCAACAAATTGATATGATTTGCCGAGGAAAGGTCCTCGTTGTCAGTCTAATTTTCATTCATTCTATCCACAAATTTATGTGCTATGCCTTGAGCTGTGCAGGTTCTGAGCATTATACGTCAAGTTTTGGGGCTAGGTTAGGTTCGGTCATGGTCGTGCGAGTTCTGGGCATTTTTTTTTTCATTGTTCTTCATTAAGGTAATGCAATTGAACTTACCAAAAAATTTCTCTTGGTTAATTTGTAGTTATTTATTTTTATTTTAGATAGGAAAATACAATTTAAGAACAAAAAATTAGAAAAATTAATTGAACCGTAATTTTTGTTTGGAGCTTTCTAATGCTACCCCATTGAAGAATGGATATTAGTAATCTTTTCAGACTGATCAATTGAATTTATTAGTGTATTAAATTAGAATTCATCAAATCGATATGATCTTCATATTACATTGAAGTGAAGCCAAATTGTTAGGAGTATGGGCGAGAATGAACTTTTTATATATATTTTTAAAATTTTGTAAATATTACATAGATTAAATTTCAATTCACTACTAAGCTACCCTTATAAAATAGCTCCAAACTGTGCACAGTTTTAGTCCTTATATTGGCTCATCCTTCGCCGAGGAAAGGTCCTCATTGTCAGTCTAATTTTCATTCATTCTATCCACTAATATATGTGCCAAGCCTTGGACCGTGCAAGTTCTGAGCATTATAATTTATTATTATTTTTTTCCTTTTTCTTGTTTTGTGCAATATTGAGGTAATGGAAATGAACATACAAAAATTATTCTAATGGTTATTTGATTTTTTTTTCTTATTTCTATAGGGAAATTTGAGCCACTATCTAACTCGACCAAAAACTTTTTCCAGCCTACTACTAGGCATTATGGTTTAACGGCTCAGAATTTCCTCTTGAACAATAATGATAGAGCTAGCTCATCTAACTCCATTCAATTGAATACCTCTGTAGGTAGAAGCACCACCAGTGGGTACACAATGTTGTTTGGGGTTCATTGATGGTGCACTCGAATGAGTGGTTGGACTACTCCTGTAACTTTGACCCATCATCATGATGAGTTTATATGGTAGTGTTTGTAGAGTCATTTAATTTATAATTTCTTAAAAATTTAGGTACTTATATTTTTAAATTTTTAGAATAGTAAAAAATTAAGGGGTTGGTTTTTAACTAATGTGGAGCGCAAGAATTAAGCGTGTGCATAGCACGTGCCTACTGGGCGCGTATTTCTCTCTCTCTCTCTCTCTTTTTTAGGTAGAAAGTGATGAAGCAAGGAAGAGGAGTCAATATGATGATTATCATCAACCGTTGTCGGTGGTAATAAGGTCAAGGTTTGCGGATTGCCATGGCTCTTCTCCTTTATCGAGAAAATGCCCTCGTTGTCAATCTAATGTTCAATCATTCTGTCTACTAAGATATATGTTAAGGTCAACGTTTACGGACTATCATGACTCTTTTCACTTCTTGTTTATTGCAATATTGAGGTAACATAAATAAACTTACAAAAATTATTCTAATGGTCATTTTGGAATTTTTTTTTTCTTAGTTTAGATAGGAAAATTTGATTTAATAACAAAAAATTGGTAAAAAATAAACCTTAACTTTTGTTTGGATCATTCAAAAGCTACTCCATTTAACAATGGATGTTTGTAATCTATGCAATTGAGGTGAACCCTAATTAATTAATTGAATTATTTAATTTTCAAAAAAAAAATTAATTGAATTATTTATTGTGTTGAATTAGTATTCATCGAATTAATATGGTAAATAGATTGATGTGAAGCCAGGGTTTTAGAAATATAGGCAAGGATTAACTATTCTACCTATAGTTTCAAAATTTTGTACATATTATCACATCAATTTGTTTGCAACGCACTACTAAGTTTTCATTATAAAATGGCTCCAAGTTGTGCATAGTTCTCACATCATTATATATATCCCAAATCGTAATAGCGAGTGATGTAGCAAGGAAGAGGAGTTGGTGATTATCATCTGTAATTGCCCCGGGTAAGAAGGTCAAGGCTGGCAGATAATCATGACACTCATCCTTGGCCGAGGAAAGGTCCTCGTTGTCAGTCTAATTTTCATTCATTCTATCCACTAATATATGTGTCAAGCCTTGGGCCATGCAGGTTCTGAGCATTATAATTTTTTTTTTCCCTTTTTCTTGTTTTGTGCAATATTGAGGTAATGGAAATGAACATACAAAAATTATTCTAATGGTTATTTGAAATTTTTTTTCTTATTTCTATAGGGAAATTTGATTTATTAACAAACGAAAAAAGTAAAAATTAAACCTTAATTTTTTTTAAGGCGCGTGCAGTACACGTGCTTGGCTGGGCACGAAATGTGCAAATCTGTGCGTTTCCTATGATTTTTCTGTCTCCTGCTAGCCTACAATAAACACATTACTCGTAGAGAGACCAATATATTTTCTCTCTTTCTCTGTCCTCCCCTTCATCAACAACCTCCACAAGTAATTAATATATTAAATTTGATTCAGGAAATTGATATGGTTTGCGTAAGATACATTGAAGAAAAAGTTAGTTGCTATGAACATGGACAAGAATTAATTCGACCGAGAATACAACCACTAACATATATATATATATATGTCAAGTTTTGGGGCTAGGCTAGGTTTGGTCATGGTCGTGCGAGTTCTGGGCATTATTTTTTTTTCTTCTATTTTCATGGTTCTACATTAAGGTAATGCAACTGAACTTACCCAAAAAAAATTCTCTTGGTCAATTTATAATTATTTATATTTATTTTAGATAGGAAAATTCAATTTAAGAACAAAAAATTAGAAAAATTATAATTGAACCGTAATTTTTGTTTGGAGCTTTCTAAAGCTACCCCATTGAAGAAGGGATGTTCGTAACCTTTGCAGACTGATCAATTGAATTTATTAGTGTATTAAATTCAAATCGATATGATCTTCATATTACATTGAAGTGAAGCCAAGTTGTTAGGAATATGGGCGAGAATGAATTTTTCTATCTATATTTTTAAAATTTTGTAAAGATTACATTGATTCATTTTCAATTCACTACTAAGCTACCCTTATAAAACAGTTCCAAACTGTGCACAGCTTTACGTCGTTATATCCCAAATCATATTGGCTCACCATTGCTGCTGGTAAGAAGGTCAAAGGTGTCAGACTATCATGGTACTCCTCCTTCGTCGAGGAAATGCCTCGTTGTCAATCTAATGTCTAATCATTTATCCACTAACATATGTCATGTGTCAAGTCTTGGGCATGAGCTCGATCATGGACCGGGGGAGTTCTGAGCATTATTTTTTTTTTCCTTTTTTTTTTTCTTGTGCAATATTGAAGTAATGCATGCAATTGAACATACCAAAATTATTAATTTGTAATTCTTTTGTCCGCGAACAAATGTGGCTCCACTCGCTCTCATTTCTTCGTCGACTCCTCCGGTTCGTTATGAAAGTTTTTTTTAATAGAAATAGGTATTGTAATTAAACTTACTAAAACTATTCTCATAATTTGCATTTTATTTATCTTAGATAGGACAATATTATTTAAGAACAAAAAATTTGGGAAAAAAAAAAAACAAAATAAAACCTTAAGATTCATTTACTAACGAAAATTGTTTTCTGTTTTTTGTTTTCTATTTTCTAATTTTTCAGTTTCATTCTCTGTTTCCTGTTTAGAAAATTTATTATTAACACTTATTTTTTTAAAATTTATTTTGTTTAGATTAACGCTATAAAATTAACACAAGTTTAATTTCGGGTGATTTTTAGACCTTATATTTAAAATATTTTAAAATATATTTAATTTGGTTTAAATATAATAAATATAAATTTTTTAAGTCTAGTATAAACAAAAAGCATATATGCTTTTGATGTGAAGATTAAGACCATCCTCAATAAAAATGGTTCCTTTTGTTGTTTTTGATGTGCCAACTAGGAGAGAGATGAGGGAAAAAGGAGAAGGAAAGGAAATAAAAAATAAAAAATAAAACTCACTTTTGACGCAAAAGGAAAAAAGAAATAAAAATAAATTAAAACATTTTATGTGCCAACCGGCGCGTGCATTACACGTGCTTGGCTGGGCACGAAATGCGCAAATCTGTGCGTTTCCTATGATTTTTCTCTCAACTGCGGGCCTACAATAAATACATTACTTGCAGAGAGACCCAATATATTTTCTCTCCTCCTTTGTCCTCCCCTTCATCAACAACCTCGTCAAGTAATTAATATATTAAATTTGTTTCAGCAAATTGATATGATTTGCATAAGATACATTGAAGGAAAAGTTAGTTGCTATGAACATGGAAAAGAATTAATCGCATTACTTATATTTTCTAAATTAGACCGAGATTACAATCTCTTTGAAATTGATTACTGAGTTTAATGCATGGCTTGAAACTATTTAGAGTCTTCAAATTATTATATTCC
>CM008336.1:7980783-7991700 GCA_002525835.2 Ipomoea batatas
ATTTTGAATGATCCAAACAAAAATTAAGGTTTATTTTTTTAACCAATTTTTTGTTATTAAATCGAATTTCCCTACATAAAATAAGAAAAAAAATTTCAAAATGACCATTAGAATAATATTTGTAAGTTCATTTCCGTCCGCAAACATTGACCTCAACATATAAGTTAGTAGATAGAATGATTGAACATTAGATTGACAACGAGGGCATTTTCTCGACAAAGGAGAAGAGGAATGTCAATCCGCAAACCTTAACCATATTACCACCGACAACCCATCATATTGACTCCTCTTCCTTTCTTAATCACTTTCTAACTAATTAAAAGAGAGAGAAATACGCACCCAATAGGCCCGTGCTATGCACGCGCCTACTGGGCGCGATTCTTGCGTTCCACATTAGTTAAAAACAACCCCTTAGTTTTTTACTATTCTAAAAAAAATTAAAAAAAAAAAAACCTATTGGGGATGCTCTAAGTACCTAAATTAAATATTATTTTAAATTTAATTTTTAAGAAATTATAAATTAAATGGCTCTACAAACACTAGCATATAACTCATCATGATGATGGGTCAAAGTTACAAGAGAAGTCCAACCATTCATACGGGGCACCATCAATGAACCCCAAACAACATTTGTGTACCCACCGGTGGTGCTGCTATCTACAGAGGTATTCAATGGAATGGAGTTAGATGAGCTAGTTGCATCATTATTGTTCAAGAAGAAATTTCGAGTCCTTAAACCATAATGCCTAGTAGTAGGCTGGAAAAAGTTTTGGGTCGAATTGGATAGTGGCAAAATACTTCTCATGAGAATAATTTTAGTAAGATTAATTACAATACCTCAATATTTCTATAAAAAAAATAAAATAAAATAAAAAAAAAAAGCTTCAGTGCTCGAACCCGCAAGGCCCAAGACTGAACTTAGCTCTGACCCGAAACTTTGAACATATGCTAGCTTAGTAGTAGGCTGGAACAACCGAGGACATTACCTTAGTGAAGGAGGATGATCAAGGTAGTGTATTGCCCTCAACCGCCTAATTGGAGGCAGAGAGGACGATAATCACCAACTCCGCTACCTTATTCTATCACTCTCTTACAATTTTTTTTTTTGAAATATAATGACTTGAATGAAGACTCTAAATATTTTCAAGCCATCGAAAAAACTCATTAATAAATTTCAAAGAGATTGTAATCTCGATCTAATTTAGAAAATATAAGTAATGCAATTAATTCTTGTCAATGCTAATAACAACTAAGTTTTTCTTCAATGTATCTTATCTAAATCATAACAATTTGCTGAATCAAATTTAATATATTAATTACTTGTGGAGGTTGTTGATGAAGGGGAGGACAGAGAAGGAGAGAAAATATATTGAGTCTCTCTACAATAATGTATTTATTGTAGGCCTGCAACAGAGAGAAAAATCATAGAAAATGTACAGATTTGCGCTTTTTTGTGCCTAGCAAAGCACGTGTAATGCACGCGCCGGCTGGCACATAAAATGCTTTAATTTGTTTTTTTTTTCTTTTTTCCTTTTGACGTCAGAAGTAAGTTTTATTATTATTATGTTTTTTTTTATTCTTCACCTCTTTCCCTCATCTCTCCTAGTTGGCACCTCAAAGACAACAAAAAGAACCATTTCTAGGTGAATAGGGGATAGGGCTTGGGCTTCCACCATACTGAAAAATAACACACTGGATTGCTAAAAATTAGGCGAATAATTTCACAAAATCAGTGTATATCAATATCAAAACTCTAAAACAAAGGGCTTCGATTAGGGTTTTGCAATTATCACATTCACAACATCACACTAATACACTATCACATATTCACAAGACACAGGTCACAGAGTCACAAAATAACGAAAAAATAAATTAGGGTTTAGGCGTTACTTTGTTTCTCAGCAATAATCCCCCGAGAACAGAGGGCCTTCGATTCCTAGACAGCAAACTGCAACCTTAGCTTCCCTAGTCCACAGGTCACCGTCTGTCCGTCTCTGCGTCTCACTGATTCAAGGACTGGGGCTTCCACCGGAGACTAACAAGTCTCTGAGAACTTACAACTGAGAAAGGTAGAAGAGACAACGAGAGAGTAATCTGAGACAGAGAAGAGTCTCAACTCTCAAGTCTCAAACCAGATTACCAGATAACAAAGAGAGAACTCAGAGAAGAGAGATTGAGAGAAGTCGAGAGAACGAGAGAATTCTCTAGATCAAGACTGAAGAGGTGCGACTGCGCAAATGAGCAGATCTGGAATCATCGTAATATATATACTAGGATAATACAACGTCGTATATATGTGCGGTATGCAAACCCTAGGGCTATATCGGATATTCGGACGGGTTCGGGTGACATTAATGTCCCCCAACCCGAATTCATATACCTGCTTAGTCTCAGCCGTCGGTTCGGGTTAGCACATTCAAGTTCGGTTATTATCCACTTATCACGGTGAAGCGGGTGTCGGGTCGGTCGGGTTTCTCTGTTTGGTCGGGTCCTGCTCACCCATAATTATTGTTCAAGAGGAAATTCTGAGTCCTTAAACCATAATGCCTAGTAGTAGGCTGGAAAAATTTTTGGGTCCAGTTAGATAGTGGCTCAATACGTCACATGAGAATAATTTTAGTAAGATTTATTACAATACCTCAATATTTCAAATTTAATATATTAATTACTTGATGGGATTGTTGATGAAGGGGAGGACAGAAAAGGAGAGAAAATATATTGTGTCTCTCTGCAAGTAATGTATTTATTGTAAGCCCGCAGTTGAGAGAAAAATCATAGGAAACGCACAGATTTGCGCATTTCGTGCCCAGCCAAGCACGTGTAATGCACGTGCCAGTTGGCACATAAAATGCTTTAATTTATTTTTATTTCTTTTTTCTTTTTGCGTCAAAAGTACGTTTTATTTTTTTATTTTTTTTATTTTTTTTATTTATTTCCTTTCCTTCTCCTCTTTCCCTCATCTCTCTCCAAGTTGGCACCTCAAAGACAACAAAAGGAGCCATCTCTATTGAGGATGGTCTTAATCTTCACATCAAAACCATATATGCTTTTTGTTTATACTAGACTTAAAAAATTTATATTTATTCTATTTAAACCAAATATATTTTAAAATATTTTAAATATAAGGTCTAAAAATCACTCGAAATTAAACTTGTGTTAATTTTATAGCGTTAATCTAAACAAAGTAAATTTTAAAAAAATAAGTGTTAATAATAAATTTTCGAAACAGGAAACAGAGAATGAAAACTGAAAAATTAGAAAATAGAAAACAAAAAAAAAAAAAAACCAGAAAACAGTTTTCGTTAGTAAATGAATCTTAAGGTTTTATTTTGTTTTTTTTTCCTAATTTTTTGTTCTTAAATAATATTGTTCTATCTAAAATAAATAAAAATGCAAATTATGAGAATAGTTTTAGTAAGTTTAATTACAATACCTCAATATTTCTATTAAAAAAAACTTCCATAATTGGAGGAGTCGACGAAGAAATGAGAGCTAGTGGAGCCACATTTGTTCGCGGACAAAAGAATTACAAATTAATAATTTTGGTATGTTCAATTGCATTATTTCAATATTGCACAAGAAAAAAAAAAAGAAAAAAAAAAGACTAAGGAAAAAAATATATATAATGCTCAAGAACTCCCACGGTCCATGATCGAACATGGCTCATGCCCAAGACTTGACACATGGCATATGTTAGTGGATAAATGATTAGACATTAGATTGACAACGAGCTGAGGCATTTCCTCGACAAAGGAGGAGTACCATGATAGTCTGACACCTTTGACCTTCTTACCAGCAGCAATGGTGAGCCAATATGATTTGGGATATAACGACGTAAAATTGTGCACAGTTTGGAGCTGTTTTATAAGGGTAGCTTAATAGTGAATTGAAAATGAATCAATGTAATCTTTACAAAATTTTAAAATATAGATAGAAAAATTCATTCTCGCCCATATTCCTAACAACTTGGCTTCACTTCAATGTAATATGAAGATCATATCGATTTGAATTTAATACACTAATAAATTCAATTGATCAGTCTGCAAAGGTTACGAACATCCATTCTTCAACGGGGTAGCTTTAGAAAGCTCCATACAAAAATTACGGTTCAATTAGAATTTTTCTAATCTTTTTGTTCTTAAATTGAATTTTCCTATCTAAAATAAATATAAATAATTATAAATTAACCAAGAGAAATTTTTTTGGTAAGTTCAGTTGCATTACCTTAATGTAGAACCATGAAAAAACAAGAAAAAAAAATGCCCAGAACTCGCACGACCATGACCGGACCTAGCCTAGCCCTAAAACTTGACATATATATGTTAGTGGTTGTAATCTCGGTCGAATTAATTCTTGTCCATGTTCATAGCAACTAACTTTTTCTTCAATGTATCTTACGCAAATCATATCAATTTCCTAAATCAAATTTAATATATTAATTACTTGTGGAGGTTGTTGATGAAGGGGAGTACAGAGAAGGAGAGAAAATATATTGGTCTCTCTGCAAGTAATGTGTTTATTGTAGGCTCGCAGGAGACAGAAAAATCATATGAAACGCACAGATTTGCGCGTTTCGTACCCAGCCAAGCACGTGTACTGCACGCGCCTTAAAAAAATTAAGGTTTAATTTTTACTTTTTTTGTTTGTTAATAAATCAAATTTCCCTATAGAAATAAGAAAAAAAATTTCGAATAACCATTAGAATAATTTTTGTATGTTCATTTCCATTACCTCAATATTGCACAAAACAAGAAAAAGGGAAAAAAAAAATTATAATGCTCAGAACCTGCATGGCCCAAGGCTTGACACATATATTAGTGAATAGAATGAATGAAAATTAGACTGACAACGAGGACCTTTCCTCGGCGAAGGATGAGTGTCATGATTATCTGCCAGCCTTGACCTTCTTACCCGGGGTAATTACAGATGATAATCACCAACTCCTCTTCCTTGCTACATCACTCGCTATTACGATTTGGGATATATATAATGATGTGAGAACTATGCACAACTTGGAGCCATTTTATAATGAAAACTTAGTAGTGCGTTGCAAACAAATTGATGTGATAATATATATGTACAAAATTTTGAAACTATAGGTAGAATAGTTAATCCTTAATTGCCTATATTTCTAAAACCCTGGCTTCACATCAATCTATTTACCATATTAATTCGATGAATACTAATTCAACACAATAAATAATTCAATTAATTTTTTTTTTGAAAATTAAATAATTCAATTAATTAATTAGGGTTCACCTCAATTGCATAGATTACAAACATCCATTGTTAAATGGAGTAGCTTTTGAATGATCCAAACAAAAGTTAAGGTTTATTTTTTTACCAATTTTTTGTTATTAAATCAAATTTCCCTATCTAAACTAAGAAAAAAAAAATTCCAAAATGACCATTAGAATAATTTTTGTAAGTTCATTTATGTTAACTCAATATTGCAACAAACAAGAATTGAAAAGAGTCATGATAGTCCTTAAACGTTGACCTTAACATATATGTTAGTAGACAGAATGATTGAACATTAGATTGATAACGAGGGCATTTTCTCGATGAAGGAGAAGAGTCATGGCAATCCGCAAACCTTGACCTTATTACCACTAACAACGGTTGATGATAATCATCATATTGAGCCCTCTTCCTTGCTTCATCACTTTCTACCTAAAAAAAAGAGAGAGAGAGAGAAATACGCGCCCAATAGGCACGTGCTATGCACACGCTTAATTCTTGCGCTCCACATTAGTTAAAAACCAACCCTTTAATTTTTTATTATTCTAAAAACGAAAAACTCTAAGTACCTAAATCAAAAATTATTTTAATTTAATTTTTAAGAAATTATAAATTAAATGGCTCTACAAACACTACCATATAACTCATCATGATGATGGGTCAAAGTTACAGGAGTAGTCCAACCACTCATTCGAGTGCACCATCAATGAACCCCAAACAACATTTGTGCACCCACCGAAGTTGGATGTTGCTATCTACAAAGGTATTCAATGGAATGGAGTTAGATGAGCTAGCTCCATCATTATTGTTCAAGAGGAAATTCTGAGTCGTTAAATCATAATACCTAGTAGTAGGCTGGAAAAACTTTTAGGTCGAGTTAGATAGTGGCTCAATACTTCTCATGACAATAATTTTAGTAAGATTAATTACAATACCTCAATATTTCTTTAAAAAAAAAAAACAAAACAAAACAAAAACAAAAACTTCAATGCTCAGAACCCGCATGACCCAAGACCTAACTTAGCTTCGGCCCAAAACTTTGAACATATGCTAGCTTAGTAGTAGGCTAGAACAACTAAGGACATTGCCCCGGTGAAGGTCAACGTAATCTATTGCCCTCAACCGCCTAATTGGAGGCATAGGGGATCATAATCACCAACTCCGCTACCTTATTCTATCACTCTCTAACAAATTTTATTTGGAATGTAGTGATTTGAAGACTCTATAAATAGTTTCAACCCATCGAAAAAACTCAGTAATAAATTTCAAAGAGATTTTAATCTCGGTCTAATTTAGAAAATATAAGTAATGCAATTAATTCTTGTCCAGGCTAATAGCAACTAACTCTTTTTTCAATGAATCTTATGCAAATCATATCAATTTGTTGAATCAAATTTAATATATTAATTACTCGAGGAGGTTGTTGATGGAGGGGATGATAGAGAAGGAGAGAAAATATATTGGGTCTCTCTGCAAGTAATGTGTTTATTATAGGCTCACAGGAGAGAGAAAAATCATAGGAAAGACACAAATTTGAGCGTTTCGTGTCCATCCAAGCACGTGTAATGCAGGCACCGGTTATCCCATAAAATGCTTTAATTTTTTTTTTCCTTTTGCTTTAGAAGTTAGTTTTTTTTCTTTCTTTCTTTTGTTTTCCCTCATCTCTCTCCTAGTTGGCAACAAAAAGAACCATTTCTATTGAGGGTGCTCTTAATCTTCACATCAAAAGCATAGATTAATAAATTATCATTACCTTGTCCTATTGAGGATGCTCTTAATCTTCACATCAAAACAATTTGATAAAATATGTTCAAAATTTTGAAAATATAAGTAGAATAGTTAATTCTCGCTCATATTCATATCAATTCTGCGAATACTTTTTTAATAGAATAATTAATTCAATTGATTAGTCTTCACCTCAACGACCTAAGTACAAACAATCCATTGTCCATTGGATTAGCTTTTGAAGGGTCTGAAGAAAAAAAAAATTACGGTTTAATTTTTACTATTTTTTTTTGTTAATAAATCAAATTTCCCTATAGAAATAAGAAAAAAAAAATCAAAATAACCATTAGAATAATTTTTGTAAGTTCATTTCCATTACCTCAATATTACACAAAACAAGAAAAAAGAAAAAAAAAATTATAATGCTCAGAACCTGCACGGTCCAAAGCTTGGCACATATATTAGTGGATAGAATGAATGAAAATTAGACTGACAATGAGGACCTTTCCTCGGCAAAGGATGAGCCAATATGATTTGGGATATAACGACGTAAAATTGTGCAAAGTTTGGAGCTATTTTATAAGGATAGCTTAGTAGTGAATTGAAATTTAATCTATGTAATATTTACAAAATTTTAAAAATATATATAAAAAGTTCATTCTCGCCCATACTCCTAACAACTTGGCTTCACTTCAATGTAATATGAAGATCATATCGATTTGATGAATTCTAATTTAATACACTAATAAATTCAATTGATCAGTCTGAAAAGATTACTAATATCCATGCATTCTTCAATGGGGTAGCATTAGAATGCTCCAAACAAAAATTACGGTTCAATTAATTTTTCTAATTTTTTGTTCTTAAATTGAATTTTCCTATCTAAAATAAAAATAAATAATTACAAATTAACCAAGAGAAATTTTTGGGTAAGTTCAGTTGCATTACCTTAATGAAGAACAATGAAAAAAGAAGAAAAAAAAATAATGCCCAGAACTCACACGATCATGACCGAACCTAACCTAGCCCCAAAACTTGACATATAATGCTCAGAACCTGCACGGCTCAAGGCATAGCACATAAATTTGTGAATAGAATGAATGAAAATTAGACTGACAACGAGGACCTTTCCTCGGCAAATCATATCAATTTGTTGAATCAAATTTAATATATTAATTACTTGAGAAGGTTGTTGATGAAGGTGATGACAGAGAAGGAGAGAAAATGTATGGGTCTCTCTGCAAGTAATGTTTTTATTATAGACTCCAGGAGAAAGAAAAATCATAAGAAACACACAAATTTGCGCCTTTCGTATCGAGCCAAGCACGTGTAACGCACGCACCGACTGGCGCATAAAATGCTTTAGTTTTTAATTTTTTTTTCCTTTGGCGTCAGAAGCCAACTTTATTTTTTTTCTTTTTTTTTCTTTTTTTCTTTTTCTCATCTATCTCCTAGTTGGCACCTCCAAAAAAAATCATTACCTACTCACAAATCTATTCCCCTTGTAGTACATGCTGTCAAGTTGAATGCCACTGTGAATCTAGTGGCGTTTGTATAACCAACAATAGTACCTCTGTTGATTCAAGTTGTAGTTTTTAAAATAGTATAATTTTGTGTCGCTAGACTGACAACCGCGGACATTGTCTCACCGAAGAGGAAGGTTAAGGTAGTCCATTGCGCTTGACCACCAAATTGGCAGCATTGGGGAAGATAATCACATGGGAATACAAAAATTAAGATTTTATTTTTCTAATTCTTGTTAATAAATCGAATTTTCCTATATAAAAAAATGCAAATTAATTAAGGGATTAATTTTATTACGTTCAATTGCAATACCTCAGTATTTTTCAAAGAAAAAAAAAACTTTAATGCTCAAAACCTGCACGGTCCAAGACATAATCTAGCATGGGGCTAAGAATTTGAACATACGTAACTAACCGGCGACGGAAGGTAATCGGCCGGCTAGACGCCCTAGGAGGCCTAGTCCGCGCCTAGGATGTCTAGGCGGTCAAGTTAGCCGCCTAGCCGGTCGGCCGCTTAGACCACTGATTATGGTGATACTCTACGCGGTCGGCTGGCGCCTAACATCTAGGCGTCAATTAATCGGACCCTTGCATTGGCGGGATTTTTGCAAACCTAGTTAAAATATAAAAACTTTATATTGTTGTTAGACTGATGATAATTGAGGACATTGTTTTAGCGGAGGAGGAAGGTCATGGTAGTCCATTGCCATCAGGCATCAACCACCAAACCGACGGTAATAGGCTATGATAATCGAATGAGAACTCAAAAATTAAGGTTTTATTTTTTCTAAATTTTTGTATTTAAATCATATTGTCCTATCTAAAAAAATGCAAATTGAACATGTAAATAATTTAAACAAGTTTAATTACAATACCTCAATATTTCAAAAAAAAAAAAAATTCAATGCCCTGAACTTGCACGGCCCAAGACCGAACCTAGATTGGGCCAAAAACTTTGAACATATGCTACTAGTAGGCTAGAACAACTGAGGACATTCTCTCGATGGAAGAGAAGGGTCAAGATAGTCTATTGCCTTCAATAGCCTAACTAGTTGCAGAGGGGATGATAATCACCAATTCCACTACCTTATTTGGAGTTAATGAATCGTAAGCAATCGTAAAAACTCATTAATAATTTAAAGAGACTGATAATCTCAATCTAATTTAAAAATATATATGTAATGCAATTAATTATTGTCGATGTTAACTAACTTTTTCTTCATTGTATCTGTTGATTATTAGAGACGGAGATGATGATAATCACCAACTCTTCTTTCTTGCTCCATCACTCTCTAGCTAATTAATGTGATTTGGGATATAACGGTGTGAAAACTACTAAACTAGGCACGGTTTGGAGCCGTTTTATAATGATAATTCTATAGTGAATTGCACACAATAAAACGGAAATTCTATAGTGAATTGCACATTTGTTCAAAATTTTTAAAATATATAGATAAAATAGTTCATTCTCGCTCATATTGCTAATTACCTAGCTTCAATTCACTTTGATGAATTCTGAAGATCAAACCGATCGATTCAATGAATACCAATTTGAGACACTAATTAATTATATTGATCAGTCTTCACCTCAACTGCATATATTACAATCATCAATTAGCTTAAATTTTGAAGGTCCAAACAAAAAATTATAATGCTCAAAACTTGCACGGTCGAAGATCAAAACTGGTCTGATTTATGCACAAGACTTGCACATATGTTAGTGAATAGAATGATTGAACTATAGATCGACCGAAACGAGGACATTTCCTGATCGAATGAAGAGTGCCATGATAGTCTGCCACCCTTGACCTTCTTACCTGCAGGTGCAATAGACGATAATAATCACCAACTTCTCTTCCTTGCTTAATCACTCTCTAACTAATATGATTTGGAATATAATGATGTGAAAACAAGGTACAATTTGGAGCCGTTTTATAATGAAAATTCTATAGTGAATTGCACACAATAAAACGGAAATTCTATAGTGAATTGCACATTTGTTCAAAACTTTTAAAATATATAGATAAAATAGTTCATTCTCGCTCATATTGCTAATTACCTAGCTTCACTTTGATGAGTTTTGAAGATCAGACCGATTCAATGAATACCAATTTAAGACCCTAATTAATTATATTGATCAGCCTTCATCTCAACTGCATATATTACAATTAAATTCTTAAATGGCTTAAATTTTGAAGGTCCAAAAAAAAAATTATAATGCTCAAAACTCACGATCCAAGATCAATTTTCAAAATTGGTCTGGTTTACGCACAAGATTTGCACATATGTTAGTGAATAGAATGATTGAACTATAGACCGAAACGAGGACATTTCCTGGTCGAATGAAGAGTGTCATGACAGTCTGCCACCCTTGACCTTCTTACCTGCAGGTGCAATAGACGATAATAATCACCAACTTCTCTTCTTT
>CM008336.1:8068748-8079280 GCA_002525835.2 Ipomoea batatas
ATATATATATATATGAAAATTTGATTTCATGTATATGAGACGAACATTCTTAGTGTAACATAAAGTTTAAATTTTTTATATTAAATACAATAAATTTTTATTGATTATAATAGGAATTTAAGTTTACATTATTGTCATGTTTATTGTAAAATTAAATATTAGTTACGCACCTCTAAATAGGAGGCATATTTACGGATAGGAAAATACTGTCACGTACCTTTCTTATTTCTCAATTGTATTTTCTACGTCCTCTTTTCACTAACATATATACTCTCAAGATATTTTATTTATTTAAAAGTGTTCGTCATATTGTTTGATTTGACATGCACTTTAAACTATTATTGTTGCTTGTGATGAAATGAGCGTTTTAACGTTTCAAGCATTTCAGGAGAAAGCAACTATATTTTTAAAAATGACATATGGTACAAATATCTATTTTTCTTGTATTTTGTAGGTTTGAAAATTAAATGTTTTCCAAGTGGACCTCTAAAGTATTTTTTCTAATTATATTGCTAAAATGGTGTCAAATAATGTGTTTATTCAATCCGGTTCTCAAGTGCATTAATTACTTTTTAAAAGTATTTCACACATGTTTTGTGCTACCTAAAATGACACTAAAAAAAATCTAGAGTAACTATTAAGGGATCATTAGTTTCAAAATTAATATTAATTAAACTCTTTGAGTATTTTTTTCTGACATGTAGATAAGGCTACTTGATCCGTTGTTGACTTGTGTGATGATTTGCCACGTCTATTACCATCTACTCTACATTATATTTTGTTAAGAAATAAGAATAAGGGTCAAATAGGCTATCAAACTACACGTGATGATATAATTAGGTTAATGAACTTTACAAAATTATAATTAAATATTTAAACTAACTAATTTCATGCAATTCGTCTAATTTACAAGTTGTTCTGGTTTCTAACATGTCAACTCAAATTTAAAATATTTTTTAAAACAAATTTTTAAAAAATAATTATTAAAAAAAAAAAAAGAAGATTCGTCTCCGGCCATGGAGACGAAGAAGGTATCCTCGTCTTTGCATATCTCCATCACTCATTCTTTTATTTTCATATTCTTTCAAACATTTCATAATCTATTGGAAACAATGCTTTTAACATTCATTATTTCATAAGATTGAAGTATTTGACATAACGTAGGCAATATGATATTAAGAGCGCATTTACCATCATATTAAAAGTAACTTTTTATGGAATACACCTTAAAAGTATCATTTTATTATTATATTTTGAAACAAAGATTTAAATTACCCATGTTTGAAAAAAAAAAATCAATTGGAGAAAACCTTTATGTTAATTTAATATGATTGTATTGTTTAGTTCGATCTATGTATTCATCTCATATGAATTTTTTCTTATATTGCTTAATGCTTGATCCTGATTAGAGTTAATTCGATATATTGAATCAATCTATATTTTTTTTGAAAATAATAAAGATTCGAACACTAGTCCTTTTTATTCACGTTACTTTGACCAATGCTCCGATCCATATTAACTCATTAATCTATATGATCACCTCTAGATTGAGTTATATATGAGCAATCTACCAAACAAATTAAAGTGAATCTCATTTTCATTTATTGGAGACAATAAGATAACTAATTCTATCTTCAAAAAATAAGATAACTAATTCTACAACATTAAACCTGCTCCACTAATCATTTATATATATCCACACACACCAAAACCCTCAAAAAATGTGTGGAGTTAGCAAATTCAATAATTCTCCCATGCATGCATACACCTCTCCCCAACCTACCAAAATTAAACATGATTCTCGTATCAAAAAGTCACTGTTTCAAATATTAATAACATTCTCTCAATTGAGTTCGTCACATAAAATCTTCCTTGTGCAATTTATCTTTTCTGTGTAGTTTAGTACTATTGTATAGGAACGAGGTTACTTAGTACATATTATCAAATAATGACTAAAAAACTAGCGTGGTATATATATATGGCAAATGACGACATATACATGGTTGTGGACACTATACGTTTGTGATTGTCGTATTAAGGGAGCAATGAATGTAATGATTTAGGAGTTAGATCCAAATCCCCTTCAGATATTAAAGATACACAGTCGAAGAGAAAACATAGTACGTGGGATGATAGAAACCTGAAACCAACTCAGAAACAGATAGGGAACAGAATTATTACGATGATGAAGATCGAAGCAAGATCCAGATTGATTTATATTATATTTTTATATATCCTATATATTATACGTTTGGTCGATCTGCTCTACAGATCGATATGAATGGATAAGGATTATATTAGACCCTGGAATCACCAGCCTATTCCCACTTTTTTTTTTTTTTTAAACACAATTATTGATTGATCAACAAAACATGTGAATGTCGCAAATTATACGGTGGACCATGGTCATGGCTGATATTGCAGTTGTGTTGAACGGATACTGCAGTTGTGTTGAAAAGATACTGAAATTGTGTTAAAAGGAAACTGCAGTTACGCGGAACAGAGGTCGTTCATCCGTTCAACACAACTGCAGTATCAGTTCAACACAACTGGAGTATCAGTTCAACACAACTGCATTTACAGACAGATGAAATGACTTCTGTTTCGCGCAACTGCAGTTTTCTTTCAACACAATTGCAGTATCCGTTCAACCCAACTGCAGTATCAATTCAACACAACTGCAGTATCAACCCTGCCCCATGGTCCACAATGCATTGTGGACCATGGTCCACGGTATAAGGACTGATATAACTTGGAGACTTGAAGAGACATACTTTTTTATCCCTCAATATCTTAATCAAGTCATGAGTTCAAATTTTTGCATTGTCAAATAAAAAATATAATTTTCTTTTAATACCAACCTGTTGAAGTACAAGGGGTCATCACCTCAACTAAGACTCAATCTCATGATCTCCTATATGGGAGAGTCAGTACATGCCATCTGAGCACGATGTGGAGTTAACTTAAGATTATATTTGATTTAATTTATAGATTGTGATATATTTTTATGATAGACATTGTACTAATGGTGCTTGATTAGGACATCTACAATAACAAGAGATTTTTTTTACAGGAAGAAAATTTGTCATATATATAGAGAAAGAGAGAACGAGCGAAGATATTATAACTCTTTATTAATGCACGTAGAAATTAAATGATAAAATATTATTATAAATAAAACAAACAAAAAGAAATATATATGACCTCCTGGACGATATATACGTTTTGGCAAAGACAATTTAGAAGGTATAGGCAAATTATTGTGTACATCATGGTCTACATAATGCTGTGTGGACCATAATAAAAAGTACATTTTTAATATATTAAATGTATATTATTTGTGTATTGCATGTACATTACAAATAATATACATCTCCTGAATACAATGCATACTTTTAATATACTAAAAGTACATTATACTGATTTTTCAAAAAAAAAACATTATATTGAATATACATTATTTGATAGTATGGTCCACACGGTTGTGTGGACCATGTTACACTCAATAATTGATAATATATAGTTTGGGGTATTGGTCTTTCGGGAAATGATTGTGATTAGAGGAGGATAACGAATAAAGCTAGTTTAGACAAGATAATATAATGTGGACATGTTTAGGTATATGTTTTGTCATGTCTCATTATTTATGGAAGATATCGAAAAGTGTGTTGGGATTATTTGAATGAGAAATCAGGTCCAGAAGATATGAAATATTGTATGTGATATGATTAACCTAATCCAATTATAAACCCTATGCCACATGCCACATGCCACACCATAAACAAAAATTACTCGTATATTTTCTCATGATGATTCCCGTTGATAAAATATAACTCAATCAATTAACACAACTTAATTAATTAATGACTAAATAACCGTTAAAAAAATCCACAAAAAGTGAATGAGATAGTGTTAATTTCTTTCGTTTAATCAGATATCTAAATGTGACGTTAACGGCTACGCAAATATATATATAAAGAACTATAATTATCAATTTCTTATTTGTTATAATTTTGGTGTAATAATAAATGTTTGATCCAAACACTTCCCGATTCATTGTCCTTGCATCTCAATAGATTGGTCACTACTGATCTAATTTTATTACAATGAGTCAAGTTTTAAGTTACATTACATCGGAATAACACCAACCAATTAGTTAGTTGAGTAGTTGATTTGGTAACCAAATAGTTCAATTAAGTTCGACTCTTTAAGTCTCCGAAAATTTCCTATTGACTTTCTTAATTTGAGACGATCAGCTATGCACAACTTAATATGGTTTGCTTTCTTGTGGTCCATTAATTATTAGGATTATAAGACAGATTTTACCCAAAATGTAACACTCATTCAAATAGAGGTCACAGGCTTTTCCCTTAAATGAACGTTACATCACCTCTTGTATATATATAATATATTTTGTGTAATGGGCTTGAAAACCTACTAAACCTTATCACAATCTTCTAAGCCTGTTGTGCAAGAATATAATACTACCCAACAAACCCGGCCTATGAATCATAATCAACACTTAACCCCAAAAAGAGGGTGGATTAGATATTTAGATCAGAGGAAGGCAAATTATTTTGTTGATCCGAGCCACTTTGCAAGGTGAATTTAGGTCTAAAATATATAATTTACATATTAAATATTCACAATTTAAATTATGAACATTAAGTATGTAAATTGTGACGGGTCCATCTTAAAAATTATAACTATTAGTAAATACGTAATATGTAACTTTATTTCATTATATTTACGTATCAATTATCGATGTATTTCGATAACAGGATTTTAGACTTGACTTCTAAGTTTCTGTTTAACATCCCTTTTCTATCTAACTTAATTAAAAACTATTAAAAAGTTTCTGACATACTAGTGTATAACTATATATGGATGTCGGAAAATACATCGGAAATAAAAAAAAAAAAGATTACTCCATATTAATATACTATTACTCTATGAATTGAATAATGTTGAAGACATAGAAATCAAGTTGTAATTAATCTATGGAATCCGACAAATATTCCAAATGCATACTAAAGTAATGAAATTATATTCAACCTAAGTATCTTTGTTCCATTTTGATAGTAGTTCTACCTATATTATAATGTTTGATTTTGATCCTTTTTTTCTTTTTTTTTTTTTTCACTTTTAATATACTACAATGTTGTGTTTTCAAAAAAAATATACTACAATGTTTGATTACAATTCTAATATAATATAATATATGATAGTATTTCAACCCATCTTTTTAAAATATATATTGCTTCAAATCTTACAAGGTTATTCTAGATGAAATCTATATTGACAATGGTTAGTTTTGTCCACAAAAGTCTATAAGCTTTTTTTAGGTGACAAAGAAAACCCGTTACTACTAGCCAAAGGTATGCATTGTGTATACTCTGCTTTTCTGTAATAGCATGAAAACCACACAAAAGAGGTAAATCTCGCTAGCTAGCTAGGAAAGCATTGTGCAGCATGCTTGGAAGTGGAAGGTTTTGTGTGATTAGAAGAGTTCTCCGTATCAAAAAGTGTAATGTTACATATATTTTTCCTTTCAACTCTTCCTTACGTTATACGTAGTAATATTTGATTAGCTCTTTTTATGATAACTAATGAAAAAAAAATGAATTTTATTATCATGTTAGGAAATAAATATTAGGAGGAGAAATAACATTAATTATTTTTTTTTGTTAAGTAGTACTGACTCTGTTACAATATAATATCTGCTCATAGCTACTTTCTCAACCTACTGAAACACAAAGAGTCAACAGTCGGGCTCCAACCCACATAGATTGAAATTAAATAACAAAACCCAACCAAGAATGAGTAAACTTATCTCTTAGATGAGTTTATTTCCAAATAGAATACATGAAACAATTTCATTTTACTAGTATAAACTTAAATCGGTTTCTTGTTAAACATGCAAACTGTTCTGTTTTGACTTTGAGATTCATCTAGTTAAAGTTTATTATTGAAGTTTTACCAGGAATTAGAAAAACATAATTAATAAACTTTCTAATCCTATTAATATTATATGGAAAAAAAAGTGTCAAATAGGCCACTGAACTTATCGCTTTTGTGCAATTGGGCCATTGAACTTAAAAAGTGTGCAATTCAACCATCAAATAAGTAAAATAAGTGCAATTAGGACATTTTTCTAAAATTTTTTAATTCAATTTGAGTTTAAAACATTTCAATATTGACTCCCAACTAGTATGGTAGAAGAAAATGCCACTCTTAATACATATATGTTAGTAATATAATTGGATTTTACCAGAAATTTTTTGTAAAAATTGTCTAATTGCACAAATTTTGCTTGTTTGATGGTTGAATTGCACACTTTTTAAGGCTAATGGCCCAATTACACAAAAGGTATAGGTTCAGTGGCCTATTTGACACTTTTTCCATATTATATTACTATATAATATTTAGGGTGTGTTTGGTTGACAGGTTTAACTATCAAGAATGGGTATCAAAGTCATTTTTATTATTTGGTTGACAGGTTTTTAGAATACTACTATGAATTTTGACTATCCCTCAATTGCAAAACTCATTCCCTAATAAAATAAGGATTTCGTTCCTTCCACCTTAGCCGCTTCCCCAACTATTAATCCTATTCCACTCTACTACCAAACATGCAAAATACTTTCACCAAAACACATTAGTACATTATCGTCACCAAGTATTTGATATCCATTTTGATTCCGATTCTCATGTGTGAACCAAATACACCCTTAGTGTCTAATAGATAAATAAGCACATGGAATCAATGCAACTTGCTTGCTAGTTAGGCTAGTCGAGATATGGTTGGGTATACAAAGGAGTGTTTTACTGTTTTTGGATGGAATTAATACCCAAAATAGTCCTCGACTATAATGGTTTTTCTCAATTCCGTCCTAAACGACTTTGGAGACCTAACTTAGTCCCGGACTTTTGTGTTTTTACTCACTATAGTCCTCCGTTTGTTAATCCGTCAAGTTGGTGTTAAATAGAAGGTTAATTATGTAATTTCAATACTGGCTTCTTTTTACTCCACTCGCGATGGTGGTTTATTAGTTCAGTAGAAGAGGGTGAGCGTTTGAATGGGAAGAAGAAACACGTAATTTACGTGGGGATGCTGATAATGGCAATTTGAAGATTTATGAGAAAGTTACTGCTTGGAAATTTGATTTATCAAGCATAAAACCAGACATTTGGGTGCTACATAAACAGAATAGCTGGATTTTGCTTCTGAAACCTAGAAAGGCATTTGAGGATGGATTCAATTATTAGGAGAATATTTGTTAGTCTGCATTGCTTGCATTTCTTTAGGAAGACTCCTGACTCTTCTGTTAAAGCCTTTTGGGATTAGATGCACAAAGTTTTCGATCATGTTCATATTATGATCCCTTACAATACCATCTCTATCTTTTATATTTGCCTTTTGGTTTTTAATTTAAATGTTATTCCTCTGTTTGTAGTTTGGGCCCAGTCCTTCAGAGAATGATCTAGTGGATCATATGGACCTTATACGCGAAGTTGTAAAACATGATGCTATATTGGCTAAATCCAAGGCTTGTGATCCTTCTTATGATTTGTTGATATGCTTCATGCAGAGAATATGTCAATCTGCTAATGATTTTTTTTTTTTTTTAATTTCCTTCTGAAATATTCCTTTGGAAACTAAAGCATCTATATTTATGTTTCTCTGGGAGTGTGCAAAATATTTATTTATTGATAATCTTTGATTATAGAGTAATTCATGCTTTGATCTTCAGGTATTACTTACACTCTTTAAAAAGAGGCTTAAAAATTAAAGAGGATAATTATTGATGAGGTTAAGATTACATCTGAAAAACTCATTACACAACACTCCTGCAGTGTAAAAATTCAAGAGTAGATATGATGTAGGGTAAGTAAAAAATAGGCTATCAACTTCTATTAGCATGCTGACTGTCTTTTGACAGGTAAATGATAAAACCCTTTCAGGGTTACTTTATAGTTGATGGTCTAGGTGATGAAACTTTTGAAGATGGCTCTGATGACGATGAAGATGACCAGTTTGAATCTGTGTGTGCAATCTATGATGATGGTGGTGAGATGATTTGGTGAGCTTCTTTTTACAACACTTGCGAATTCCATAACTTCAATACTTGCTTCTGTAATTTCATACTGCAATAACCTCTCCTTCTATCATTGATTCATTGATTGCTTCAGTCACAACTATGGTGGAGTAAAAAGAAGGTAGTATTGAAATTACATAATTGACCCTGTATTTAACACCAACTTGACGGATTAACAAAATGGGGACTATTTTGAGTAAAAACACAAAAGTCAGGGACTAAGTTAGGTCACCAAAGTCGTTTAGGACGAAATTGAGAAAAACCACTATAGTCGAGGACTATTTTGGGTATTAGCTCTTTTTGGATGGGAGTTAGTCAGCTAGAACAATAATGTCAATGACTGCCTCCAAAAGGTGTCTAATAGATATAACGTGATTCTTGTATTAAAATGTTACAAATTTGGTTTTTGTTAATATCGTCTTAGTTAAACTTGTCGCATAGGGTTAGTTTTTCTAGTAAGGTTTACATTTTATGTATATTTTGCGAGTTATTACATAAGACTAGAGTTTACCTAATACACAATTTTAGATACTGTTCGCGGGTTTCTCTTGTCACTTAAAATTAAATAATAATAATAATGTCAATAAATAAATGTTTTCGATTCCAAATTAAATATTTTGCACTCTATTCTCGACCACATAAATCTTAACTTGTCAATTTTAATAATATGTTGCTTGAACCTAGAGTTGAAACTGTTTCTTTGATTTGTTACCAAGGGACTACAACATAGTCACGAAATTTGACTTTTTAATGATACTTGTCAATTTTAATACTTAGATTGAAGTTTTCAAAAAAAAAAAAAAAAAAAAACTTAAAAGTTTGAATAAATTCTCTTCTTTTTTTTTTTTTATACCATAAATTGCTTCGATTCCGTGCACATTTTGTGTCTTCAATGACACATTTAGCCTTCGAGGACACAATTTTTGTACCTTCAAGTGCACAATTATGGACCAGCACATAATTTTGGTCTTCAAATGTACTCCGTATATCTTTATATATGCCTTCAAGTTCACAATTTTGACCTTGAAATGCATATTTTTGTGTTTTCAAGTGCACACTTTTATATAAAAATTTTATTTTAAGAGTCATTAGTCACATTTATTTGTACTTTCACACGAAAACTCCCTTCATAATTGATCCTAAGCTTTTATATATATATATATATATATATATCTGTTCAAATGTGGTCGCGCCTTTTCGTACAGTCCGTGCGATTCGCACCACTCAATGTTAGAAAATGCACCACTCAAAGTTAGAAAACGCACCACAATGAAAATACACAAAAATACCAAAAAATACACCACACACTCAAAATAATGCACCATAACTCCCCTGTCCCTAATGGTACATTGCTAACACTGTGTGGTGTATATTTACATAACTAGTGGTGTGGTTTTTGGTGATGCGTACCTAATGATGCATATTTGTGTGGTGCATTTTCTACCATTAAGTGGTGTACATTTGTATACATAGTGGTGCGGCCGCACTAACCGCACATTAAAAGGCGACCACACCTGATTATGACTATATATATATATATATGTATATATATATATATATATATAGGGCCAAGGAAAGTCTCTAGAAGTCTGGAAGTAGCAGCATTCGTAGGTAAACATACAGGCCGGGGTGTAACGAAAGTAAACAATTTGTCAAAGTTTGCATTAAAGCATGCAAGTAACCACATCAAAATAATTGGTCTGGGTATAGGTATACCTGCGTAGGCCCACAGATTTGAAAATTTAACTTCACATTAATGCTCAATCCAAACCAAACATCATTATTCACACAGTACAACGTAACAAAAATTTGGTACAAATATGTTCCAATGTCATATTGTTCAACCTATAGTAACACAGAAATGGATAGATTCTTCTTCCATATTGCCTTGCTTTGTAGTTTTGCAGCTTCTTTTACAGTCACTGCCCACCACAACATATCTACTGATCAATCTGCCCTTCTTGCCTTAAGAGCCCAAATCACTTATGATCCTCATGGCATTTTAGCCGAGAATTGGACGACCAATAACAACGCCTTGGTTTGTAACTGGATTGGGGTTACTTGCGGCCTAATCCACCCGAGAGTCAAGTCCTTGAACCTTTCGTTCATGGATCTCGGGGGCCGCCTTCCTCCAGAACTAGGAAACCTCTCGTTTCTTGTTTCTCTCGACCTCCGTGGTAACCATTTCCAGGGCGGTTTACCCCGGGACCTGGTGCGTTTACGCAGACTGAGATTTATGAGTTTCAGAGACAACAAATTCAGTGGGGAAATTCCTTCATGGCTGGGGTATTTGCCTCAGCTTAAAATCTTGAAATTGTCAAATAACAGCTTCACAGGAAGTCTCCCAAACTCCATGTTTAATGTCTCAAAGCTGGAGAGGGTAGAGTTGCAATTTAATCAACTCACAGGCTCTATACCTGCAACAATCTTCAA
>CM008336.1:8159530-8171671 GCA_002525835.2 Ipomoea batatas
ACAGAAAATCAGAGGGTGTATATACACCGAAGTGAGGAAGAGATCACTTGCCTGGACAATCAGCAAGTGGATCTACCACTTATCACCCCTCAAAGTCATGCGCAGCTCCTACGACAAAACTACAGGTTTATTCATATCGGAGCAATCCAGGTTAGGGTGCAAGCCCTACACAGAACGCATGCAGGGACCATGGTGTTGGTCCTAAATACTGATCGAAGGTGGAATGGGGACTTATCCCTGTTCGGAGGAATTGAAGGTGACCTTACGGAAGGTGCCTTCATGACATATATTATCCCCAACGTAACAATGACAGTTGAGGATTTCTGCCAGAATATTATGGTAGAATTCCAGACTAGGGGATATGCTGAGTGGGTTCATGGGTCGAACCTACTAATTACTCGAGGAATGGTAGGAAGGTTGTCCAACACTCCTAATGTTGGATTCAACTACAACATCACTGCTGTAACAGACTATCTAGCCAGCAGAGGTGTACGAACCCTACCCGGAAGGCGGTACAACACGGCTGATCTCCAAGGCCTAAGGTGGAACATACGGAGACCCCGAGAGGTCATCCCAAGAAGGCCAACAGAGATGATAAGCAGAAACCTCCTTGGAGGAGGATTTTCCCTATCTTTTAGGGAATACCAGCCGATAACCTCAGAGCAGAGAAGAGCTGCTCAACACCCAGAGGAAGATTCGTTGGAAGAAGAAGTACTGGGTGTCTTAAATGTGGAAGTCTTGGACTGGGATGGTCTAGACTTCCCTGAACCTGATCCAACTCTGGTCAACATTGAAATACCAGAACCAGAGCAGCAACAGCAGCAGCCCATACAGGTTCCAGAACCTGTATCTGATGAAATAGTAGAATTCAGAAGGGAATATTCTGCTATATGGGACTATGGATCAGAGGATGAAGCGCTGCTAGAGTTCATATACTACTCATATGAACCCTATAATGAAAGCTCTGAATACACAAAGCAATATCAGGAGCTTGCAGCTATACTGGAAAATGACGTCTCGCCAAACGACGGGGAAGGTTTGGAACATGTGGAAGGTGGAACTTCCACACCTTTTTGGGGGGAGAAGGAGGAACATGAAGTGGTACCCCCAACAACACAAAATTGTTGCATCATGTGCAACAAGAAGGGCATCCCTGATGATAAAATCCTTTGTCAGGACTGTATGGACATCACTGACGATAGTGATGATGAACGAGAAGTCAGACGACAAGAAAGGATGGTACGGATGCAAAAACAAAAAGGAAAGAGGGTAACCCCCTCTACTGAAGACCAAACTTCCCAAGAAGAAGTGATAGGAGCCATCAATGATGACTCTGAGCCATGGGAAGAATTCGAACAAATGGTGGAAAGGCTGTACGCGCAAACAACACCAGCGGTGATCCCGCCCGTAGATCCCCAAGGATCTAATACTAGAGGGCAATCTGCACAATCACCATACAAGCCCCCAGAAGATAGCGACGCTATCTACAGCCTGACTGAAGGAGAAGAAGGCGAGGAAGTTGCATTCGGAATAGTGCAAGAATCCTTGCATATGATCACTCATCAGGTGATAGGGTCATGGAGGGCCCATATTGATATGAGCGATGTACAGAAGGCTTGCCGCCATCAATGGCAAGACCACCAGGAGATAGAAGCTCCAGGAGAAGATACTTGCCTCTGGTGCAAGCATCACATCAACATCAGGACAAGGAGCCATTGCCCTGCATGTTTGCTCACAACCTGCAACTTTTGTTCGTTGCGATATCTGGGAAGAGAAGTCCCACCTAAGGCTCAAGAAAGGCCTTCGCTTTTNACCTCTATTCGAGGCATACCTTATAAACCTCTACTTGAGGCATACTTCACTCCTGCGGGAGCCAACCCCGCTTCAATTGGTATCAGAGCTTATTACTATCCTGAGACATATTTTTATGAAAAACTTTTTCAAAAAATGAACCATTTTCTTGTACTTGAATACAAAAACTTTTTGAAATATTGTTATAATGAACTTAGACTTTTGGAAATGAGATTTCCTCTTACTTATGATGAATATATTTACTACAATACCCTTATTAAAACTATTAGATTTACTAAAAGAACTATGACTGAATTTACAGTATAAAATCACTTTTTCAAGATGAGAAGAAACATTTTTGTGATTGAATACATGGGGATGTTAGAAGACTTTACTGAAGAAATTCAGAAAATGAGAAATCTTGAATTCCCACTTACTGAAAGACAATACTGGTATTACCAATACTTGTTGAGAAACGCTGCAGAACTTAAAGCCTATATTACTGAAGTTACTGATTAAATAACTAATTTTTTACTAGACTATTTTCAAAAATGAAGGCTTATGGTGCGGGTTTAAAGTACAAGAAACTTTTGAAAGAATGCTATGATGAGCTTAGAGAACTACAAGACTGGGGACTTCCACTCCCAAGAATTTATTATGATTACTATGACTATCTTTATAGAAATGATTATACTTGTTAGGAGCTTGATTACTCAAGTTACTGATTGAATGACTTATCATTCTATCAGATTGTATAAGAAACTATGTTTTTACTTGAATAAGAATAAACTTATTTCTTAAAATGAAAATTTATGGAGATGCTAAAACTTATAAAAAAATTTTACTTGATTGGAATCAAGAAATCCAAGAATTTCAAAAATGGGGACTTCCACTCCCAGAACTTGAATATGACTATTATGACTTCTTGCTAGAAATTATCAAAGTAACTAAAAGCAAAATAACTGAATGTACTGTGTGATATGAATTTCTTTGAAAGAAAATCTAATCTGAAACTTTATCACAAGATCTTTACTTCACAAATGAAACAACACAAACAAGCTTTGAAAAACTGGGACTTTATTCCAAATAAAGAATGGGATCCTTATTACAACCAAACTTTGTTTCATTACATACATACAAAAGAAACTGTGAAAGAAATTGAAAAACTTCTTTCAAAAATAATATACTGATGGCTTTAATGCACTATTGGTATAGAATACAAGACTTAACAATACTACAAGAATACCATAATTGGCATATGAAACTTAGCAAAGAATTAATGAAAAAATATGAAAACTCTAACAAGACACATACTGAAGAATACAAAGAACACTCAGAAAATTACTTAATGCACTTATATTGGTATAAGTACACTGGTAGACTTATTTCAGCCATTATTTGTTAATGGAAGACTTAAAAAACAATGTCCAATATTTGAAAACTTCTTTCGACAGAATAGAAGAAAGAATAAAAAACTTAACTTTACAAGTAAACAGTATGATAGATAAAATAGACTTAATACTTAAAGGAAAACAACCACAACAAACTCCAAAAGAGTTTGAAGACTTAAACAAAACAATAGATCAACTTTCACAAAAATTCTCACAAATTAAAGTCACAACTGAAACTAGACCTCTTACTAAAAAGAAACAAGCAAACTTCTTAATGTATAATCTCAAAGATTATAAAGAAGAACTAAACAAAAAATGAGGTCTTTTACTGGAACCTCAAGAACTATTTCTGAAGAACCAAGTTCTTCAAGAACTACAACTTTAGATCAAACTACAAGTTCCTCATGGGTAGGAAGACTTCTTAGACCAAATAACAGTAGAAATACACAAGTCATTGAACAAATTGTCGATATTGACAAAGACACTGAGGTTATGTCAAATGACTTCATAAATACTTTAAGACCTTCTACTTTATATAGAATTGGATTTATGCAGAATGATTCTAGTTTAATTAAGACACATAGATCTGAAATGCTCGAAATTCCAGACGGAAGAGCAGAAACTTTTAGCTTAATGACTGAAGAAAGTATTAAGCAACTTAAACTTAAAAAGATGAATTATGTTCATCTTGGTATGATAACTGTTGTAATTAAAGGTTTGATTCGGAAAGAATCAGGAACCAAAGTACTTATAACAGCCTTGGATACTAGAATCCAAGATTCTACTCAAGCTCAATTAGTCGGAGCAATTGAGGTTGATATGAACAATCATGTAGGAGTACATTATTTACTTCCTGATTATACTATTGCACTTAAAGACATAAACAAATTCCTTTTTCAAATCCAAACTAAAGGATTTGGAAACTTTCAAGGAGCAAACTTGTCAGTAGACATAATTTTCATAGGAAAATTATCTACTCAAGTCTGTCCTAGATACAAAATTAAGATTGACAGTATTGTCAAGACTATTGAATCCAAAGGAATAAAATTCTTCGGACCAAAACCAATCTCATCTTCTCTTTTAGCAGGAGAAGAATGGAAGATTGAAACTTTTGTAACTAAACCGGAAACTTTAAAACCTACTGAAGTAACATCTTACTCCAGTGGAAAAAATGGACCTTTATGTTTAAGGTTTGGAAACTACGAAGCTTCTGATCAAAAAGATTTAGAAGAAGAAGAATAATGGATTTAACAGAAGAACAAATCCAAGCTAAAATTAGACACAGTGAACACTTAATGAACTTACTTAACGAAGAACTAGAAAATAAAGTTGATACAAAAATAATTGAAAAACTTAACCAAAATTCAGCTAAAAAAAGACATACTTCATAGATATCTTATGGATATTGAACAAATAAAAAAAGATTTTGTTGAAGAAATAAAATCAAAAAATGAACCAATGTCTGTGAAAAACTTTGCAGATATTGAAACTTCTAACTCAAGGCAAAATGAAGCTACTGCCTCATCCCAACCCAGGGTCTCTTTTCCACAAAGTAATCCTGAACAAATGAATTACAACTTGGGACATCCTCCCAGAAGAGCTGTAACTATCTATGACCAAAATAATCCTCATAGAATAACTTTGGGAAAACAAATGCCTCATGAAGTTCAAATACTTAGCAATGAACCAACTATACTTAATATAACTAGGGTTCATCCACAACTGTTTGATAATTATATTGAACAATGGACTGCACTCATAATAAGAGACTTTGAATCAAAACATCCTTACGTCAATGACGGTGAGGAAATGATTAAAATAGCTGAAAACTATTTAGGTGGAACTGCTAGGGCAGCATGGGAAGCCTTTAAACTAAAATTTCCTGATAAACTTGCAGAATTAGCAATACAAGGAAATAGTATACACAACTTTGCTTACCAAATACATACACTTCTCACTGGAAGAGAAGCAAACACTGGCTTAACTATAAGACAAGCCGAAGCCATGAGAGATCTAGAACAAATCCAATTGTATGATTGGCATAAGGTTATAGATTTCTTAACAGACTTTTTATCACTTTCGTGTACTTCAGGAAATTATTTCTCCAAAGACTTGGGAGATAGACTTTTTTCAAAGTTACCTGGTCCTTTAGGTAAAGAAATTCATGATTCTTGGAATCTGATACCTAAAGAAGAACTTTTTGATAACATGGGAACTAGAATCCAACATGTTATCAGTGAACTTAAAACTAGATGTACTTACATACAAATCCAAAGAGATTTAAAACAAAAGAATGTAGGGTTTTGTAAAAATATCTACACTCCACAACAATATGGGAGACATCCTGATGATCCAACTCCCAAAAAACAAACAACAAAACCTAAGAAAAACTTGGTTAAACGAAAATACATAAGAAAATCAACTGCCAAGAAACCTTATCTTAATAAAGATAAACATGTCACTAAGTATAATGCAAACAAAAATTATAAGAAAACAATAACTTGTTATGCTTGTCAGAAACCTGGACATTTATCTTCTGTGTGCCCAAACAGAAATAACTTGTTCAATGATGAAGCTAACTTAGTAAATACTATTAATGAAGACATACTTGAAATTACATCAGATATTTCTGATAATTCAGAAATCTGGAGTATATGTTCTTTAGAAGGATTTGAAACCCAAGAGGTTGAAATTCCTGAAGAAGAAAACTCACTTAATATCCTTATGGATAGATTAAGTAATTGGAACTATGGAATGTAACCATTCCTGGAAACATAGATCAGGTAGTGACAACATTTGTTGTCATATCTGTAAATGGTATCCAGCCTTCGATAGAAGATGGAAATGCCAAACTTGTCTTAAACAAATTTGTAATAATTGTATTACAAAAAACTTCAATATACCCATCCCAGAAACTAATAATAAACTTAACAATACTCAATGGGAAAACCAAAAGATAAAAACTTTGGAAACCCAAGTAACTACTTTGGAAAATAAAATGGAAAAAATTGAAGAAAAACTTGAAAAAATACTTGAACTTTTAGAAAAAAGAAAACAAGTAGTAACAGAGATAACTGAAACTGAAAATATTGAGAATAACTTAAAAATAACTGAAGTAACAGAAGAAGAACAGAATATAATTAATACTCAGGTTGAAAAACCTTGTACTACAAAAATACCCTTGGTATGTAATAACACCAGGGTTATGCAGGTAATAATTCCATCAAAACTTTCTATACATGGAATTGATTTACTTGTTCCTATACTTGTTGATACTGGTGCTACTTCTTCAACAATTGATTCTGAGATATTACCAGAAACAATTAAACAGAAAGTAGTAAAAGTAACTCCTGTCAAATCAACTCAATTTGACGGAACTCAAGTATCAATTGATACTCAATTAAAAAATATACATGTTAAGTTCCAAACTAATTGTAATACTTGGTCAGAATCTTTTTATTGGACCAAACTTTGGGTCAGGACACTAAAAAATCATAGTGTTCCTGTAATAATGGGATTAGACTTTATACTATATAATAATGGTCAAATGACTATAAATAAAGACTACTTAACCATTAGTAGGAATTGCTTTCAAATTCCTATTATCTCAAATTTCCCAGCTAAAACTTTTGAAACCAAAGTTTTAGAAGACTGTAAATGTAGTGACAGTAAAAACTGTAACTGTATAATTATTGAAGACTCACAAGATTTTCCAGAATATTTAGAGAATCTTGAAGGAATTGAACTTAATCTACACATAATAGAAACAACTACCTTTAAAAAAGAATTAAAAGAAAACGACTTAGAAAACCTTGTTAAAAGACTTGAACAAATTGAAATTATAGGAGAAAATCCTGTAAAATTCTGGGAAAAGAATAAAACTGAGTGTAAACTTGATATCATTAACCCTGATATAACTATCAAATCCCAAAACTTTAAATATGGACCATGGGAACAAGAAGAGTTTAAGATGCACATAAATCAACTTCTTAAACTTGGAATTATAAAAAGATCAACTTCTAGACACAGAACCCCTGCTTTTATAGTTCAAAAAGAAGCAGAAAAGAAACGTGGTCAATCCAGAATGGTATTTGACTATAGAAGACTTAATGATAACACTTATGAAGATGGTTATTGTATCCCTGATAAAGATACTTTAATCAATAAAATACAAAACAGAAACTGGTTTTCAAAATTTGACTTAAAATCTAGATTTTGGCAAGTTAGAATGCATCCAGAAAGTATAGAGTGGACAGCCTTTTCATGTCCATTAGGACTTTTTGAATGGGATGTAATGCCATTTGGACTTAAAAATGCTCCTCAAAGATTTCAACGAATGATGGATGAATTCTTTAAGGATTGTTATGACTTTACTTGTATTTATATTGATGATATACTTGTTTTTTCAAAAACTAAAGAAGAGCACAGGGCTCATCTTTATACTGTTTTTACTATTTTTGAAAAACATGAACTTATAGTTTCTAAAAAGAAAATGGAACTTTGTAAGAACCATATTTCTTTTTTAGGGGCTGAGATTGGGGATGGAACTATAAAACTTCAACCCCATATATCTAGAAAAATACTTGAGTTTCCAGATAAACTTGAAAACTTAAAACAAATACAATCTTTTTTGGGATTAGTAAATTATACTAGACCATACTTTAAAGATTTAGCAAAATTTACTACTCCACTTTACAACAAATCACAGACTAAAGGTTATAGAACCTTTAATGATGAAGATATAAAAGTTGTACAACAAATAAAGGAGAAAGTTAAACAACTTGAACCTTTGGCTTTACCATTAGAAACTGATTACTTAATAGTACAAACTGATGGAAGCAAAGATGGATGGGGAGGAATACTTATTAAAAAACCAAACGAATATTCCTTAAAATCCACTGAAAAACTTTGTAGATATACTTCGGGTGTATTCAAAGAAAAAGGATACTTAACTTCAATGGATTATGAATTACTTGCTATTATTTTTGTACTTGAAAAATTTGCACTTTTTATACTTTCAAGAAAATTTTTTACTATAAGAACTGATTGTGAGTCCATAGTAAAATTTGCTGATACTAAAAATGAAAGAAAACTTATTGCAAACAGATGGCTCAAATTTAGGGAATTTGTGCTAAACAGAGGTTTCCATATCAAATGGGAACATACTAAGGGGAAAGATAATAGACTTGCAGATATTCTTTCCAGAAACATTTTAGATTATTAACTTTAAGTTTTTATTCTAATAAAATTGTTTGAGATTTTGCAGAACTTTCCTAGACTTTACTATGGAGAAAACTTTCAAAGTAGACAGATTTGAACTGGCTACGATTCCTGAAAGGAATCAGTTCAAAACTCCACTTCGTGAGAAACTTACTGAAGAAGAACAATGCCTGGTTGATAACATCTGGAGTCTATCAACTATTTCCCAATCATCAGGGAGAAAGGCTACTTGTGTAAACTACTTGATTCAACTTTTGGTTTCTGGAAGGCACAAAACTAAGAAACCATTCACTTGTTATGCACTGTTTACTGGCAAGAATACTGGAATATACTTGACCTGGGAAGAAATGGTCACTGAACTGGAAGAACTTAAGAAAGATCTTAAGGCTGGAATTCCTTTGTATAAAGGATATTACAGTGTTGAGGAAGCCATTACTGTGATGACTGAAAAGTTTGGAAATGATTTTATTATTTCTGAACAAATACTTAGGTACCAAGAGTACCAGAAACACTTGAACCAGTTCGCTGATCAAGAACTTCTCAGAAACTTAGAAACTAGAGCTTCTGGCTCTAAGCCACTTCAGAGGTTTGAACCCCAAACCCCAAAAAAGAAACTTGAAAACACTTTTTCCGAAGTCATGAAAAAACCCTTGAAACTTAAGGAAAAGGAAATCCCTGTACTTGGAAAAATTCCTGCTCCTAATCCTCTTTTCAAAACTACTACTTCATCCTCACTTACCAAAAACCCAATTTCTCCTGGAGAGTGTTCTTTAAAAACTTTTTCGATACTTCAAGAGTGCTTAGCTAAGATAGCTTATGCAACTATCTCTCCTGCTGGAATCTCAGTCTCATGGGATCTCAGTTTTAACCTTTTTAAAACTTGTTCTTTATCATATCCAGATTGTCCTGAAAACCAACAATCTGATGACTTTGAATGCTTGTGCAAACTTGAGATTGCAATCAGAAAAGCAAGACTTCTTATTCCTGATTTTAAGCCTTTTAAATTTCAGGATTATCCCATAAGCTTTATTACACTTCTAAAACATGGGCTTGTTAGTTCAACTAACATTTCTCCACTTCACGATTTTTCTGGAATCCTTCCAGAAATGCTAGCTGATACTTTTGAACCTGTCATTTCTGAACTTCCCAAAAGGTTCAGATTAGATTTCACTTCTCTTTACCCAGACTTCAAAGAAAATAAGGCTGCATTCCACTTACTGGAAGTAAGCTTCCAAAAGATTGATGATGATTACAAATGTTTTGAGACTAATCATCAACAACCTTTGACTTTAAAACTTGATGAAACTTTGGAGATGCAAATTGATCTCGCAAGGGCTAAAATTTTAGCTCAGAACTTCAACTGGAGCAGATACAAATTTGCAACTAAGAATATACTTAGGGAAGACTGTCAGGGAAAAATTTACTGTGATCCAAGCATTGCATCTAGACACTTCTTTCCCTTTGAAGTCACTCACTCCAACCCAAGACTGGTAAACTCATACAGAAGAAGGTTCGAGTCCAGAAGCAAAAGGACACTGCCTAGAACTTTGTCGTCTTCAGAATCAGATGATATGAATATATCTTGAAAAGACGGCACTACTTTACTTTTGGCCATGATAAGGGGGCCTGTCCCTTTTAACTTGAGCTGTACTACTTTTATTGTAGACTTTTTGACTATGAGGTAAGGAGATAAGATTCCTTATCTTTCTGTCACTTCAACCGGAGATATGAGATAAGATCAGATCTTATCTTCGGTATGTTAATAATGTAAATAATAGGACAACTGTAAAGTTAGTTCTAGACTCTTCTTCTCCCCTCTATATAAGGAGAAGCTTGTATATTTGTAAACACACACAAAAAAAATTAGCAATGAAAGTCCTTTTGCAAAAAACCCTTTACTTCTAAAAATATATATATATATATATATATATATGACATGATTAGGTATTAGTGTATTACATGTTTATATTGTATAACTTTTTACAATTTATAATTACAATTTTTTTATCTGCAAATGTACAAATATTTCAATTGAACGTCACCATTAAATTTAATAAATTTATAAAACTTCTTAATACGAAATTCATCATACATTAATCTACATGATTTATGTGCGGTCAAGTTGTAACTGTGCCCATAGAAGATGATGAGCTTGTTCTTATTCGAGTCACTTATACTTTGGGTGAATTATCAATCGGTAAACAACTGCAAATCATTATTAATCTTTGATTATTTACAGAAAACATATACTCGCTACCTAAAGAATTAGCCATTTCGGTTAGTATTAAGTAAAGCGTAATTTTAATACTAATAAAAAATAAAAATATCAGTTATCACTATCAGATGGCGCAATTGCCAACTGTATAAATTGTTGATCTGCCAAGTTGGGATAAGGTTGAAATCGACAACACAACAACATCAACACATAACCCACCTCACTATTATTATTCATAATCATTATTATTATTATCACCCTAGTATTCTAATTTATTAGAGAGCAGTGACTCGGAATCTCCGACTGATGCGCACACAGATTCATAAACTGATTGGGCATCATCGGAGGAGTTAGGTCATGACGACAAAACCTTAATTACAACAAACCCATACCAAAATCAAAAACCAAAATTAAACAGGAAGCATGCATAGCCGTAACTAACTAATATTCTTAATTAAAGATAATTTGGCCATAGCTACGCTTCTTAACCGGAAAATTTAACCGCCGACAAAGCAACTGACGACGGACCCAAACACGTAAAGACACCCTATTTACACGCTTCTTGTCGGCGAATGGCACGAAATCAACCCCTCCGATGTTTAACGGTGCTTGGATCTTGTTTCACCACTGTATAGCCTGCATATATAGCTTAGGTTAATTACATCTATCTAATTAATATTTGAGTAATTAAGATTTAAGAAAAAACAAGACAACCACGACTAAGTTGGTCAGGTTGCTGTCTGCTCCCGTCTTCTCACGGGAGAAGACCGGGCTATTGGTCTTTCGGGCTAGTCAACTAGGGACAATTTAAACTGATTTATTATGATTCTTTGGTCTATTAGAATCACAAAGTGAGATTTAGTCATAATTAGATAGTAGTTATGGCTTCCTAGTAAAAAATAATAAAAAGAATTTGATGACCCACCAGTCATAAACAGTAGGAGAGTTGGTATTCTTAGGCTTGTCGAAAACCTGGGCGCCGATGTTCTTGGTGGCGAGGTTGCTGCCGGGGTTGAAAACACTCCTCCACACGTTATCTTTACGCGCCCCCGTGGGCGACGGAGTGGTTGGTGTCATCGGACCTACAGGGCTGACCGGCATCGACAACGATCTCTGGAACTTGCTGGATCCTTCTCCAACCCCAGAATCTATTTAATCGCAAAACACAACACAACCAAACAAACATTAACAACTAAAAACAAAAACAAACAATAAGTCCCCTAGCTTAGCTTAAAACTCTGATGAAATTAATCAATCAAACCGCTAGATCAAAACATCTTTGAGATGCATGTATGCATGATGATCGGAGAAGTTAAGAATACTTGTTTTGACAGTAACTGTCTGCGCGCGAAGCTTGTCAAAACCTTGATCTACATGTCTACGAACATCATCCCAACTCCTATCAATCAAAACCATCTTTAATAATAATGTTTGCCTTCCTTCTTTTTACCCTGCCTTCTGTGTTTCCTCCCTAGCTATATGATGGCGGCTAAAGTGCCAAAGTTCTTTTACTTGGCCTTGTGA